>JBBPBX010070656.1:0-11629 GCA_038048925.1 Garcialebias charrua | reverse complement strand
ACATCCATCATCCATCCATCAAACATCCATACATCTATCCATCAAACATCCTACCTTCCTGAACCCAGACAGATGGATTTACTGACTGAGGTCCACACTTTATCCATCCATCCATCCATCCATCAAACATCCATCCATCCATACATCCATGCATCAAACATCCATCCATCCATCTATCCATCAAACATCTCAAACATCCATCAAACATCCATCCATCCATCCATCAAACATCTATCCATCCATCAAACATCCATCCATCCATCAAACATCCTGCCTTGCTGAACCCAGACAGATGGATTCTTTACTGACTGAGGTCCATGCTTTATCCATCCATTCATCATCCATCCATCCATCAAACATCCACACATCCATCCATCCATCCATCCATCAAACATCATCCATCCATCATCAAACATCCTGCCTTCCTGAACCCAGACATATGGATTCTTTACTGACTGAGGTCCACACTTTATCCATCCATCCATCAAACATCCATCCATCCATCCATCCATCCATCAAACATCCATCCATCATTCATCCATCAAACATCCATCCATCTATCTATCCATCCATCTATCAAACATCCGGCCTTCTTGAAACCAGACAGATGGATTCTTTACTGACTGAGGTCCACGCTTTATCCATCCATACATACATCCATCTATCAAACATCCATCCATCCATCCATCAAACATCCATCCATCCATCCATCAAACATCCATCCATCATCCATCCATCAAACATCCTGGCTTCCTGAACCTAGACAGATGGATTCTTTACTGACTGAGGTCCACGCTTTATCCATCCATCATCCATCCATCCATCCATCAAACATCCACACATCCATCCATCCATCCATCCATCCATCAAACATCATCCATCCATCATCAAACATCCTGCCTTCCTGAACCCAGACATATGGATTCTTTACTGACTGAGGTCCACACTTTATCCATCCATCCATCAAACATCCATCCATCCATCCATCAAACATCCATCCATCATTCATCCATCAAACATCCATCCATCTATCTATCCATCCATCTATCAAACATCCGGCCTTCTTGAAACCAGACAGATGGATTCTTTACTGACTGAGGTCCACGCTTTATCCATCCATACATACATCCATCTATCAAACATCCATCCATCCATCCATCAAACATCCATCCATCCATCCATCAAACATCCATCCATCATCCATCCATCAAACATCCTGGCTTCCTGAACCTAGACAGATGGATTCTTTACTGACTGAGGTCCACGCTTTATCCATCCATCCATCCATCAAACATCCATCCATCCATCCATCCATCAAACATCCATCTATCCATCCATCAAACATCCTGCCTTACTGAACCCAGACAGATGGATTCTTTACTGACTGATGTCCACGCTTTATCCATCCATCCATCAAACATCCACACATCATCCATCAAACATCCATCCAAACATCCACACATCATCCATCAAACATCCATCCATCAAACATCCATCCATCATCCATCCATCAAACATCCATCCATCTATCCATCCATCTATCAAACATCCTGTCTTCCTGAACCCAGACAGATGGATTCTTTACTGACTGAGGTTCATGCTTTATCCATCCATACATACATCCATCCATCCATCTATCAAACATCCATCCATCCATCAAACATCCAGCCTTGCTGAACCCAGACGGATAGATTCTTTACTGACTGAGGTCCACGCTTTATCCATCCATCCATCCATCCATCCATCCATCCATCCATCCATGCATCCATCTATCAAACATCATCCATCCATCCATCAAACATCCTGCCTTCTTGAAAACAGACATATGGATTCTTTACTGACTGAGGTCCACGCTTTATCCATCCATCCATGCATCCATCCATCCATAAAACATCCATACATCCATCCATCCATCAAACATCCTGCCTTCCTGAACCAGACAGATGGATTCTTTACTGACTGAGGTCCACGCTTTATCCATACATCCACCCATCCATCCATCAAACATCCATCTATCCATCATCAAACATCCATCCATCAAACATCCTGCCTTGCTGAACCCAGACAGATGGATTCTTTACTGACTGAGGTCCACGCTTTATCCAACCATCCATGCATCCATCCATCTATCAAACATCTATCCATCAAACATCCATCATCCATCAAACATCCTGCCTTCCTTAACCCAGACATATGGATTCTTTACTGACTGAGGTCCACGCTTTATCCATCCATCTATCAAACATCCATCCATCCATCAAACGTCCATCCATCAAACATCCATACATCTATCCATCAAACATCCTACCTTCCTGAACCCAGACAGATGGATTTACTGACTGAGGTCCACACTTTATCCATCCATCCATCCATCCATCAAACATCCATCCATCCATACATCCATGCATCAAACATCCATCCATCCATCTATCCATCAAACATCTCAAACATCCATCAAACATCCATCCATCCATCCATCAAACATCTATCCATCCATCAAACATCCATCCATCCATCAAACATCCTGCCTTGCTGAACCCAGACAGATGGATTCTTTACTGACTGAGGTCCATGCTTTATCCATCCATTCATCCATCCATCCATCCATCAAACATCCACACATCCATCCATCCATCCATGCATCCATCCATCAAACATCATCCATCCATCATCAAACATCCTGCCTTCCTGAACCCAGACATATGGATTCTTTATTGACTGAGGTCCACACTTTATCCATCCATCCATCAAACATCCATCCATCCATCCATCAAACATCCATCCATCATTCATCTATCAAACATCCATCCATCTATCTATCCATCCATGCATCCATCCATCAAACATCATCCATCCATCATCAAACATCCTGCCTTCCTGAACCCAGACATATGGATTCTTTATTGACTGAGGTCCACACTTTATCCATCCATCCATCAAACATCCATCCATCCATCCATCAAACATCCATCCATCATTCATCTATCAAACATCCATCCATCTATCTATCCATCCATCTATCAAACATCCGGCCTTCTTGAAACCAGACAGATGGATTCTTTACTGACTGAGGTCCACGCTTTATCCATCCATACATCCATCCATCCATCAAACATCCAGCCTTGCTGAACGCAGACAGATGGAGTCTTTACTGACTGATGTCCACCTTTTATCCATCCATGCATGCATCCATCCATCCATCCATCAAACATCCATCCATCCATCCATGTATCCATCCATCAAATATCATCCATCTATCCATCAAACATCTTGCTTTCTTAAAAACATGATAAACTGAAATTGTGTGTGTGTTTGTGTGTGTGACTGTTTTGTGGTTTCTAAGGACAGTGTTTTGTCAGGACAGTAATGAACTGTAATCTGCTTGTCTGTTTATAGCATATGACAATGTCCTTAAAAACCATAAAACAGTCACACACACAAACACACAATTTCAGTTGAACATGTTATATTTACATGTCTATGTCCATCTGGACAGTCAGAGAGACATTCAGCAGGTAGACAGTCAGAGAGACATTCAGCAGGTAGACAGTCAGAGAGACACTCAGCAGGAGGACAGTCAGAGAGACACTCAGCAGGTGGACAGTCAGAGAGACATTCAGCAGGTAGACAGTCAAAGAGACACTCAGCAGGAGGACAGTCAGAGAGACATTCAGCAGGTGAACAGTCAGAGAGACATTCAGCAGGTGGACAGTTAGAGAGACACTCAGCAGGTGGACAGTCAGAGAGACACTCAGCAGGTAGACAGTCAGAGAGACACTCAGCAGGTGGACAGTCAGAGAGACATTCAGCAGGTGGACGGTCAGAGAGACATTCAGCAGGTAGACAGTCAGAGAGACACTCGGCAGGAGGACAGTCAGAGAGACATTCAGCAGGTGGACAGTCAGAGAGACATTCAGCAGGTGGACAGTCAGAGAGACATTCAGCAGGAGGACAGTCAGAGAGACATTCAGTAGGTGGACAGTCAGAGAGACATTCAGCAGGTGGACAGTTAGAGAGACATTCAGCAGGTGGACAGTCAGAGAGACATTCAGCAGGTGAGACAGTCAGAGAGATACTCAGCAGGTGGACAGTCAGAGAGACATTCAGCAGGTGGACAGTCAGAGAGACATTCAGCAGGTGGACAGTCAGAGAGATATTCAGCAGGTGGACAGTCAGAGAGACATTCAGCAGGTGGACAGTCAGAGAGACATTCAGCAGGTGGACAGTCAGAGAGACATTCAGCAGGTGGACAGTCAGAGAGACACTCGGCAGGAGGACAGTCAGAGAGACACTCAGCAGGTGGACAGTCAGAGAGACAGTGGTTTGGACATGTCCAGAGGAGGGACAGTGGTTTGGACATGTCCAGAGGAGGGACAATGGTTTGGACATGTCCAGAGGAGGGACAGTGGGTATATTAGTAGAAGGATGTTAGACATGAAGCTGCAGGAAAAAGACAAAGAGGAGATATATGGATGCAGTTAGCGAGGACATGAAGGTAGTTGGAGTGAGGACAGAGGATTCAGAGGACAGAGTGAGGTGGAGGAGGATGACTCGCTGTGGCGACCCCTGAAAAGGGAAAAGCCGAAAGAAGAAGAAGCGTTAACATTTAACTTGACCACTGCAGCGTGACAAGCTGTGAACGCTGTATTGTAACATAAAGAGAGGTTTTAATGTTTTCACCGTGATTTTTGTGCTAAATTTGCTCTTATGTTTCATTTTTCACCTCAAAGCGGAGTGAGCAGACAGCCCCTACCCTTCCCCAAAGAGCGTCGTTACGTCATCACGGTCAAACTGCAGTGATGCAGGTAAGATGAAAATAGAAGTGACGTGCATTTGGTGAAAACTGAGAATTGTTTTGTAACTTTTTCATATTTTTACATGTTTTCAGCTAGTCCTGCAACTTTTATCAGAATCACAGTCAGAATATTGTCATTTGCACCACATGTGGTACATGTGATGAAACGAGATTATGTACACATGGTCCCAGTTACATCCAACAACAAAATGTAAGAGAAAAACAGTAATAATATCTAGGATATAACTAAGAAAAACATCAACTAGAAATACACTAATCACTAATGTAATAGAAAAACATCATTATAAACAGCAGCACGAACCTGAGTCTGTATGAGCAGATGGTCACAAATGAACACACAACAACAAGAAAACAGATCAGCATCAACATGATGTGATATTTTGCAGTATTTATTCTTATTATTTATTTATTCATGAGTCTAACAGCCTCAGGGTAGAAGCTGTTCCTCTGTCTAATGGTTCTACATTTCATGCTCCTTAACCTCCGTCCTGAGAGGAGCGGGGCAAAGACTGTGTGTGCTGGGTGAGTGGGGTCTTTCATGATGCAGGTGGCCCTCTCCCTGCATCTGGAGGTGTAGATGTCTGTGATGGTGGGGAGACTGACTCCAACATCTTCTGTGCAGCCTTCACCACTCTCTGCAGAGCCTTTCTTTCTGCAGCTGTGCAGCCTCCATGCCACACGTTGATGCTGGAGCACAGGATGCTCTCCATTGCACACATGTAGAAGGAGGTGAGGACTGACAACACCATCGCCCATGATCGGGTCATCAGAGACTCTACTTCCTCAGACGGCTGAGAAGATCTGGTCTGGGAAGCTCAGTCCTCACCTCCTTCTACAGGTGTGCAGTGGAGAGCATCCTGTGCTCCAGCATCAACGTGTGGCATGGAGGCTGCACAGCTGCAGAAAAAAAGCTCTGCAGAGAGTGGTGAAGGCTGCACAGAGGTCTGTTGGAGTCAGTCTCCCCACCATCACAGACATCTACACCTCCAGATGCAAGAAGAGGGCCACCTGCATCATGAAGGACCACACTCATCCAGCGCATACACAATCTTTGCCCTGTTCCCCTCAGGAAGTAGGTTGAGCATCAAATGTTGAACCACTTGAGGAACAGCTGCTACCCTGAGGCTGTTAGACTCATGAATAATACATGATAAGAATAATCACTGCAAAATATCACATCATGCTGATCTGTTTTCCTGTTGCTGTTCATTTGTGACCATCTGCTCATACGGACTCATGCTCGTGCTGCTGCTTGTATTGATGTTTTTCTATTACGGTACATTGGTGCTTAGTGTATTTTTAGCTGATGTTTTTCTTAGATCATATCTTAGATGTTACTACTGTTCTTCTCTTACATTTTTTTGTTGTTGGATGTTACTGGGACCCGGTGTAAATAATCTCGTTTCATCACATGTACCACATGCGGTGGTAGAGGTTTTAATGTTTTCAATGTCATTTCTGTGCAAAATATGCTCATATTTTTCTTTTTTTAACCTCAAAGCAGTGAGCAGACAGACGAACAGCGTCATTACATCATCACGTTGCAGTGTCGTTACACCATCACGTAGTCTGCAGTGTCAAGTAGGTATCAGAATACTGTATAAGTGACGTGCAATTGGTGAAAACTTAGAATTGTTTTGTAACTTTTTTATATTTGTAGCCGAACGGGTATGGGTAAAAAAATACTTTAGGCAACTTTTAGTTTAAAAAAAATAATCTATTTAAAAAAATGAATTTGGTTAAAAACTTTATTAAAAGTTACCCTTTAGGCACTTTAGACCCGTTGCAGAAGATGAGGCAGGAGACACTTCACACAAACACCAATAAATTGCACAATTTGTTTAATAAAAAATCCTAAATTTAAAATACACAGTTAAAAAGGCAGTAATAACTCCTGGCAACAATGAAAGTGCAATTCGATAAAGACAGTAGTACACCACGGCAGAATTAATACCACCGCCTGGGAGATGTCCAATTAATCAAGCCACAGCTGTCCAAAGAGTTCGTCCTGGGAGAACCGTTGCGCTGCAGCAGACACCATCCACGCCGGCACCAAGACGATTAGTCCGGGCTGAACCCCAGTCCGGGCTGAACCCCAGTCGGCCCCGATCAGCCAGACAGGACGGGTGATGCAGCCAGCCTTAAGCTGACCAGAACAGTGGGCATCAAATCAGCAGCCAGGACAGCAAGACGACAGCCAGTGGACAGCTCGAACAGCAGGTGAACAAAACGGTGAAGGACAAACAGCAGCAGCTAATAAACAAAGATTAGAATTAAAAGCTGAACATAAAACAGAAAGACGAACTAGCGCTTTACTCACCACGAGCTCCACCTCAACAGTAGAGGGAAGCAGGAGGCTTGTACATTTGGTCGTGGAACAGTAGATCACGGCGACCTTAAAGCGCACATTCAGTTACGCTGGCGCGACCCAGCCAGCAGACGCCAGGGTCTGAACCGGAAGGCGGATGACGTGAAGTCAACCACTGAAGCCTGGCCCTTTTTATACCGGAAGCCAGCCTTGGACCCAATCACATCCCGCACTCATGTGGTGCGTTCAATGTCCGTAGGGACATCCTGCCACATATTTTTACATGTTTTCAGCTAGTCCAAGAGGTGTACAACTTTAATCAGAGTCTAATCATCTTTATTGTCATTTGCACCGCATGTGGTACATGTGATGAAACAAGATTATGTACACAAGGTCCCAGTTACATCCAACAACAAAATGTGAGAGAAAAACAGCAATAACATGTAGGATATAACTAAGAAAAACATCAACTAGAAATACACTAAGCCCTAATATAATAGGAAAACATAATTACAAACAGCAGCACGGACATGAGTCTGTATGAGCAGATGGTCACAAATGAACACAGAAACAAAAAAACAGATCAGCATGTTGTGATGTTTTGCAGTAATTACTGTTTTCTAATTGTTTATTTATTCATGAGTCTAACAGCCTCAGGGTAGAAGCTGTTCCTCAGTCTAGTGGTTCTACATTTGATGCTCCTCAACCTCCTTCCTGAGGGGAGTGGGGCAAAGAGTTTGTGTGCTGGGTGAGTGGGGTCTTTCATGATACAGGTGGCTCTCTTCCTGCATCTGGAGGTGTAAATGTCTGTGATGGTGGGGAGACTGACTCCAACATCTTCTGTGCAGCCTTCACCACTCTCTGCAGAGCTTTTCTTTCTGCAGCTGTGCAGCCTCCATGCCACACGTTGATGCCGGAGCACAGGATGCTCTCAACGGCACACGTGTAGAAGGAGGTGAAGACAGACAACACCACCGCCCTGATCAAAAAAAGGTAATCAGAGACTCTACTTCCTCAGACGGCTGAGAAGAGCTGGTCTGGGAAGCTCAGTCCTCACCTCCTTCTACAGGTGTGCGATGGAGAGCATCCTGTGCTCACACGTTGATGCTGTAGCACAGGATGCTCTCCACTGCACACCTGTAGAAGGAGGTGAGGACTGGGCTACTCAGACCAGCTCGTCTCAGCTGCCTGAGGTAGTAGAGTCTCTGATGAACTTTGTTGATCAGGCTGGTTGTGTTGTTGGTCCAGCTGAGGCTATAATTCAAGTGCACACCCAAGTACTTGTAGCTGGAGACCAGTGGTGGAGAAAGTACTCAAACACTGTTTATAAGTAAAAGTACAAATAAACAGACAAAAATGTACTCTAGTAAAAGTAGATGTACCATTATATTGTGTTTACTTAAGTAAAAGTAAATAAGTACTTGCTTTTAAAAATGCTTAAAGTATTAAAGTAAAAGTACTTGCTGAATGTATTGCCTAATGCAATGGTCTACAGTATCATTAAGTGTGTGTACTGTACGCATATTTTCTGTAATACATTAATAGTGTTTTTCCATTTTAAAGAACAATGCTGCAGATAACACATGTTTTTATTGTGTTTACTCTGTGACACAGTTCACACTTGGACTTGTGATTCTGTGTGTCAGAATTTCAGGGATGACATGCAGAGTTAAATGTCATTAAGCAAAATAAGAGAGGAATTATTTTACCTTTGAAAGTTTTTATTTAACACAAAGCAGAACCAATGTGTCATTTTAACTGCAGTAAACATGTTTAAATTAAAGTTATCTGTCTGAAAAAAAGGAGCATTATGCCAGGTTTCCACCAAACGCTTTTCGCGCCTCCGAAGCAGCCACTTTACATTGAAAGTCTATGTGGCCGGGCATGTTGGATGCGGCGCATCTACAGCAGTTCAAGCAGCGCGGCAGTGAGTGGCAGCTTTTTTCCGCTCCCACGTCACCTCCGAGCAGCGACTGTCGAAGCTCGATTTGTCCTGCTTCTGCTGCTCGCAGCTTAGCAGCAACCAATCGGGATAGACTCTGCCATGTGATCACGCAACAACGACAGGACTTTTTTTTGGACTTTTCAAACTTACCCATCGAGCCTCCATGAAGAAAACAGCCTCCGGTAAGAAACTTGGCATTTTTACAGTTGCCGCTGTCCGCTCGAGCGTACGGTCACCCCAAACATAAAAAAATGTTTTAATCTCAACAAAGACTTTAGGAGCTGCAGTTTGGCTCATAAAAAATCCACTCAAGTAGTAACGAGGCTCATGTACAGCTGATTTTTTATCTGCCCGGTGTAGAAGAAACAAACGGAAAAGGAGCCAGCCGCTGCTCCCACTGCGTGTCTGCAGACATGTTCGATGAGAACAGACATCTGTTGACAAGCAGCCAACACAGTGCGGTAGGAGATTTTTTGCAGCGCGAAAAGCGTCTGGTGGAAACCCGGCATTAGACCTGACAAAGGAACAGACACTGATCATTTCACCTCCAGTTTGTCATCAACTCTAGTTAAAATATTGTCCAGTCAACCATGGATCAAAAGTGAACAATATTTTAAATTCCTGACACCATTTTCAAAACTTGGATCTGAGTGTCGAGACATTTCTTGTCTCCTAACATCCCATGAACTGATACATTTTAATATTGATACAAGAATTTATTGTTAAAGTTCAGAAGAAGTTGGTTTTCACAGTTTTTTGAGTCCAGTCTGGTTTTTTAGGGAGATGTCCTGCTGTACTGAACAGTCTTTCAATAATCTTTCAATAATCTTTCAATAAGGCCATGGGTGGTGTGTATCTTCTGGCTGAATCTTTGTGGTGGAATCCATTTTGAGTGTGTTAGTGGTGCTGTGGGTGCTCCCAGTTCAGTGACGTTTATACTAGAATATACGTCATTAGTCCAGTTCTTCTTGAAGGCAGGTCTAATGTTACCTGTCCACTTGCAGTGATTCAAATTGATTCAAATTGTTTCAAATTCAAATTCAACTCAAATTGTGTGTGTTTGTGTGTGTGACTGTTTTGTGGTTTCTAAGGACAGTGTTTTGTCAGGACAGTAATGAGCTGTTATCTGATTGTCTGAGTATAGCGTATTGCTGTCCTAACAAACCACTGTCCATTAAAACCACAAAACAGTCACACACACAAACACACACAATTTTAGTAGAACATGTTATATTTACATGTATATGTCTATCTGTACAGTATATGCATATATATACATGTATATGCATATATGTATATACACTGTACAGTACATGAATATGCATTTATGATATGCTTATATACATGTATATATGTATATTTGTGTGTATGTATATGACATAGATATCAATTATATAAATAATGCAGGGATTGTTAAGTATGACTTCAATATTATTTGTCACAGTTTTTAAATTTATAGTTTTCTTTCATTCAGCTAATTTTAATTTCATCTTAGTCCACCTATCATGAGAGGAGTTTTGTAAATACTCTGTCCATCCATCTTTCCTTTATGTGAGATGGATACTTTGGCCAAAAACAAACAATCATGTAATGTTTATTGGTTTACATGTGACCGCAGCTATCATCAAAATGTAGAATTTCCTCTAAATATAAGTATAACTGATCTGTTACAGATGTCATGTGAACACGTCCAGAGTCAGGAGATCGCAGGTAGCCAGAAGCACGATCAACTTCCTTTAAACACGAATACCAAGGTACATTTTAGTTCTTGTGTTCCTAAACAGAATTACTTGCTACGTGTGGTTTCATCAACCTTAATGTTCAATTATGTGTGTATAGGAATGTATTGTGGTTTTTATGGACAGTTGTTTGTTTGGACAGTCATACGCTATAAACAATCAGACAATCAATCAGATAACAGCTCATTACTGTCCTGACAAAACACTGTCCTTAAAAACCACAAAACAGTCACATACACAAACACACACAACTTCAGTTGAACATGTTATATTTACATGTATATGTCTATCTGTACATTATATGTATATGCATGTTTATGCATATATACATCTATATGTTTATGCATATGTACATATATGCATATTCTTGTATATATACATATATGCATTTACATGTTTAAATGCATTTGCATATACAGTACATGTATATATGCACTTACATATACATGTATATATGCACTTACATATACATGTATATATGCACTTATATATACATGTAATAGGCATGTAAATATAACATGTTCAACTGAAATTGTGTGTGTTTGTGTGTGTGACTGTTTTGTGGTTTCTAAGGACAGTGTTTTGTCAGGACAGTAATGAGCTGTTATCTGATTGTCTGATTATAGCGTATTGCTGTCCTAACAAACCACTGTCCATTAAAACCACAAAACAGTCACACACACAAACACACACAATTTTAGTAGAACATGTTATATTTACATGTATATGTCTATCTGTACAGTATATGCATATATATACATGTATATGCATATATGTATATACACTGTACAGTACATGAATATGCATTTATGATATGCTTA
>JBBPBX010070654.1:0-18530 GCA_038048925.1 Garcialebias charrua | reverse complement strand
GTACTTATGGGGGAGGCATTTCATTTTAGCAACAGACCATCGCCCCCTGGTGACGCTCTTTGGTGAGCACAAGAACCTACCTACCTTGGCTGCAGCACGCATTCAAAGGTGGGCTATCATATTGTCAGCATATGATTACCACATTGTTTTCAAGAAATCAGCTGAACACAACAATGCAGATGGGCTCTCTCGTTGCCCCCTGCCAGAAACAAGCGACACTGGAACAGCATCAAGCTCAGCAGCAGTACATTCACTGCTAACTGAACATTTGGAAGGAGCTCCACTGAATGCGACCCAGGTCGCCCGGGCCACACGTACAGACATGGACTTGTCAAGGGTCTACCAGTATGTCATGGAAGGTTGGCCTACTATCATAGATGAGAGTTTAAAGGCTTATCACAACAAAAGAAATGAGCTTTCAACTGAGATGGGTTGTGTTTTATGGGGAACCAGAGTGATTATTCCCTCAAAAATGAGAAAGGCTGTGTTAAATGAGATCCACTCTGGTCATCAAGGAATGGTAAAATCCAAGGCTTTAGCTCGCAAATATGTCTGGTGGCCGAATCTGGATCATGACCTGGAACAGGTCTGCAAAACATGTGACACATGTCAGCTGGAACAGAAGATGCCGCAGCAGGTTCCACTGCATCCCTGGGAGTTTCCGGGTGAATCCTGGAAAAGACTACATATAGACTTTGCTGGACCTTTCCTCAGTAACATGTTCATGATCGTGGTCGACTCATATTCAAAGTGGTTGGAGGTGTTTCGTATGCCACACATTACAACACAGGCCACAGTGACAAGGCTAAAGAGACTGTTTGCTTCATATGGACTTCCTGAGCAAATAGTCACAGACAATGCTACCACTTTCACTTCTGCGGAGTTCCAAACGTTTGTGACGCAAAATGGCATTTTGCACACAACAAGTGCGCCGGGACATCCTGCCACAAACGGGTTGGCTGAGAGGTATGTGCAGACGTTCAAGGTGGGCATGAAAAAACTGGCACACCACCCCGGCAACGTTGATGACAAACTTTCTTCGTTTCTGCTACGGTACCGTGTGACACCAAATTGCACGACGGGTCAGTCTCCTGCAGAATTGTTCCTACACAGACACATTCGTACCAGATTGGATTTCATCAAACCAAACACCAAGGAGACAGTTCGGAGAAAACAGTATCGACAAAAAGCCCAGCATGACTTCACAGCTGTGGATCGCTCTTTCTCTGTGGATGATGCTGTGTATCTTCGCAACACAGGGGGAGGGACTCACAAGTGGATACCTGGACAGGTTGTAAGACGAACTGGTCCGGTCTCTTATGAAGTTAAAGAGCGCTACTCGGACACTGTGCACAGGCGACATGGGGATCAGCTTCGTGCAAAAGCTGTAGTTGAACCAGATACAGATGACCCTGAAACACCAGCACAAGAGCAAAGTGATGTAAAAGTTGCACCTGAACAAAGTGCTCTGGACTCTGGGATACAACTCCCTGTTCCCTCAGATTCCCAAGTGGTGGTGAGGCGTTCAACACGACCTCGGAAGACACCAAGACGATATCTTGAATAGCTTTGTGTTTATCTAGGCATGACGGTTATGCATGTTATGTTCTATTATTATTCTTGTTACATTAAGGGGTACATCTGAGTTAGATGCAAAAATAATAATAATATTGTCTGATTATTAAGTAAGTACATTTTTGGGAAATTGTTCAGTTCTACAGGGAAATGCATTTAAGTTGGAATAAGTGACCTTAGTATATTTTAGTTGATATAGATCAAGATGTTAGCTCCATTTTTAAAAGGGGATGATGTGGTGTATTTACCCCCATGGTTTTCTGGAGTTGGTACAGTCCAAGTTCAGTGAGATGCGCAAGCACTCACGCTCTTTTTGGCCTCTCTCGGTTTCCTTACTTTAATAAAGAAATACGTAAAAATGGTCCGAGCCTCCTCTGCTCTTTAAGACATAACACTTGTCCACCTGCAATTGATCTTACATTCCGACTTTGCCACACTGTCATAACCAGTCATTTTTGTATTTATATTTTTTATTAATCACTGTAGAGTTGTACACACTTCACAGTTACGTTTGTGCCTAACTAAGACATTGGGGGATGTTTATTATTTCCGTGCAAGGTAATGCCGAGAGAAAAACGAAGACTGTTATGCTAACTAGCATTAGCATTATGCTAACTAGCATTAGCATTATGATAACTAGCCACAGGCTTGCGACACAGATTTTCATGAAAAAGTGGCGTGAATATTTCCAAACTACGGTACATTTAAAAGCCTGCTCTATTATTCATTCTGTTCTGATGTTAAATTGAGCAAAGTCTTACCCGAAATACCTCCCGTTTTCTCACGACTGTGGAGGTGCGGGCCTTCTTCGGTGGTCGGTCCTCGGAGGGAGATGACTCCAGTTTTCTAGGTCCGGTGCACGGTGGAACTGCATGGACAGTTGGCACAGCGTCTTCCTTCAGTCTGGTACCTCTTTTCCCCTTAAATCCAAATGCCTGCATCATTGCTGACTCGTAGTCTTCCAATTTAAAGTGTTTTGAACACAAAACACTGCAACGCGATGGAGCAATGAAGTCAGCTCGTTTGACTTGAACAAACTTTATCCATGCAGTCAGAATCTTTTTGGTTTTGGGGAAATAATGAACACTAACGCCATCCTTCGGGTTATTGCTGCAGAACTGTGCAACACATCGGTTAGGCATTTTCTTCGTTGTCTTCGAAACTTCTCTGGTCTGAAAAAAGAGCGCTACGGTGATACACAGAGCCATGCATTCAGGGCGGTCACTCTCGTGACGTGGAGTGGCCCATATATGGAGAGGGGCAGAGTTTGCCGGATCTGGTGCTAAAATCTCATGAAAATCATGAAATAACACAGTTAGCGTTATTACTCTACTATACCAAAAAAACATTGCTGTTTTATTTCTAAAGTCAAAACTACTTATTAATGGCGATGAAATTTGAAAACATGGTGGGTGTTGTCCTTTAATGATAATAGCTTGATTATTAAATAGGACGAAAACACAAGTCTCTGGGTATCTAGATTGTCCTGAGCTCATGCTAAAATGAATGAGATAAAGTGTTCCTTTTATCTTCACATGCAAGTTCGAGAGGAGAGGAGAAATCCTCCATGTACAACATTTTGAATTAAGCAGAGTATTTGATTTATCTGACATTAAAATGTACTGATGCTCTTACAAATAAAATTATTCATTTGATGACATTTGAATTAACAAAATTAAAAGAAGTCTCTGGATGACTTAATTTATGATGTTTGATTCAAATTAAAAGTAATAAAAGTATTATTGTCCCTTCAGGAATAACTCCCAAAAAGTTCATTACTGAGAACGATCAGAGAAGTGTTTCAAAACTCAAGGTTGTATCACTACATATGCAAGGACCATACCCCCTGTAAATACATGTTAGCTGAGCTGCCACTTTCTAAAGTCATAATACTTTCATAGTATGCAAGGATATATAAAATGTCTCAAGTAAAGAGAGGTTTTGGTAATGTAAGTGTAGGAGAACAACGGAGTGTCTCCAGGATGTAAGAAATGTTTTGTTGAAAACAATGTGGAAATCCACGATGAAAGTGAAATCACAAATGGATTTAACAATTCTTTTGTGAAAGTTGGATCTAACCTTGCTGCTAAAATACCAAAATTGGACACAAATACAGGTCATTCCATTAATAGTAGTGTAAATAGCATGTTTCTAAAGGGAACCGAAAAGGAAGAAATACTGATGGTACCGGTAGTCAAAAAAATTGCTGATATAAGATCAAAAGACTGTGAAGATATGGACATGATGGTTATAAAAGAAATCATAAGTTATGTTATCGAGCCATTCACATATATTTGTAATTTGTCATTTTCATCTGGAATATTTCCGAACAGAATGAAAATAGCCAAGGTGGTTCCTCTTTTTAAGAATGGTGACAGGTGTCTATATAACAACTACAGACCTATTTCATTGCTGCCACAATTCTCAAACATTTTAGAAAACTTATTTGTATTTAGATTTGACCTTTTTCTAGATAAACATAACATTTTAAGTAACAGTCAATATGGGTTCAGATCAAATAAATCAACTTCCATAGCTCTTATGGAGTTGACGGAATATGTAACTGCAGCAGTGGATCAAAAACTATATTGTGTTAGTGTGTTTGTTGATCTAAAAAAGGCGTTTGATACAATTGACCATACTATTCTACTTGGAAAATTGGATAAATATGGTATCAGAGGACCTGCTTTGCAGTGGATACTTAGCTATTTGCATGACAGAAAACAATTTGTACAAATAGATTATTTAAGATCTGGACTCTGTAGTGTTTCATGTGGAGTGCCACAGGGCTCTGTATTGGGACCAAAGTTGTTTATTTTATGTATCAATGATCTGATGGATGTGTCTGGTATTCTCAATTGTGTCCTTTTTGCTGATGACACCACTTTTTTTTTATTCGAGTTATGACTTGGAAAAATTGTTAGAGTTAATTAATAAGGAGTTTGTCAAGATACAAACTTGGTTTGATTTAAATAAGCTATCATTGAACACAGATAAAACAAACTATATGATTTTTAGTAATGAAAAGATATCTTCTGCTGTTCCTTTCATAATTAATGGTGTTGAAATATGTAGTGAATGAAACGAAGTTTTTGGGAATAATTATTGATGATGAACTGTCTTGGAAGCAGCACATAAATTCTGTTAAAACAAAAATATCTAAATCCACGGCTGTATTATACAGAGTGAAAGACTTATTGAACGATAAAGCCTTGTATTTGCTGTGTAATGCAATAATTGTACCACATTTGAATTACTGTGTTGATGTTTGGGGAACAGCGTGCAGAACTATAACAAAGCCTATTATTATCTTACAGAAAAGAGCTATAAGAATCATAACAAGAGTGCATTACTGTCATCCATCTAATATATTGTTTTCTAAAATGAAACTATTGAAGTTCTATGATCTGGTGGAATATAATACAGGGAGTCCTCGAGTTACGTACGAGTTACGTTTCTACGCACTGTTCGTATTCCGATTTTGACGTAAGTCGGAAATCGGTACACGTGGCGTTCGTAAATCCGGATTTTTTTACGTAAGTCGGAACTCAGAACACGTGGCGTTCGTAAGTCCGGCTTTTTTGATGTAAGTCGGAACTTAGAACACGTGGCGTTTGTACGCTGCACCGCACACCCGTTTATCGACATGAGACTGAACAAGCGTACATCTTCTTCTTCTTCTTTCGGCTTTTCCCTTTCAGGGGTCGCCACAGCGAGTCATCCTCCTCTACCTCACTCTGTCCTCTGCATCCTCTGTCCTCACTCCAACTACCTTCATGTCCTCTCTAACTGCATCCATATATCTCCTCTTTGGCCTTCCTCTGTGTCTTTTTCCTGGCATCTGGTAGTTGTTTGCTATTCACAGAGGGCTGAGTGATACTAGCAATAACAGCATTGTAAGAGGGGGACAGTTGAACCCGGAGGCCTCCACCTCTGTTTAATGATGGACGGTTTCTTTTCACAAAGATGGCCTCCTTTACTCCTCTGATGCTTGCATACTGGGTCAATCTGCAGGGACACAATGAAAACCATCCAACCAAAAATCTTTTAACAGATTGTTGGGAACATAATGAAACAAACATCATAAGTTTTGGGTGGGTAGGTGATGCAAAATTAACTGAATTATAACCATTTATTAGTTGGCTTATTTCAGTTGCCTGCTGCAGCCATCTTCAATGCAATTGTATCCAAAAGTTAATCAGCAGTAAAGAAACATCCGTTTATTATTTCTTGAAAGATTTTTTTTCAAAATTTGTCCAGCGGGTCATGAGATATTTTGCTAACAGACCGACACAGTTGATTCCAAATAACGTTATAATTTTAAAGAAAGATCTTATGCATTCTAATAGTCCTTTGAATATGCTTTGGGAATGAGTCTCAGCTACTACCACCCCAATTTTTATCTCAATTTTTTGTCAAATTGACTGAGTTGTAGTCAATTTTGTGTTTTTTAAGTTCCATACCATACCATACCATTTTATTTATAAAGCACTTTCAACAGGAACAAGTCCACACCAAAGTGCTGAAGTTCAGTTAGCTGTGGCAGCCATCTTGAATTGGATGTACTTTAAAAGTCAACCAGTTGTAGAGAGCCCTTCGGTGATTATTTCTTGAAAGTTTAATCAAAATCTGTTCAGTTGTTTATTAGATATTTTGCTAACAGACAGATGCAGAATACAAACATAATTGTTGACTTTTGGAAGCATGTGATGAGAGACTGGGTGAAAGTAACTACTTAAAAGTTTTAAGTAGATGCATGTTTTGTGTTAGCAGAATTCGCACCGCCAAGAGAAGATTAATCTTCTCTCATACAGACAAGTACTATTACAAATATATTCATGCATATCCAAAAGGCAACTTGAGGTAAGTTTTATTAATGTTGGATAAGTTTCTTAGTTAAAATTAAATCCTGCTAACACAAAATCTGAATGTTGACTCATTTGTTGATCGGTTTGCCAGTTATCAAAATCACAGAATACAGTTTCTGTGATAGTAGGGCAGCCAATGTTGTTATATAATTTTGGACTGAGAAACTGAACCAAGACTTCACCTAACAGTTATTTTCATTATCATTTTATTTGCTTATTAATATATTTTCTTCAGTCAATACAAATACTGTCTGTAAAATGTTTTATATTTTTCTTATTTGATTTTTTTAACCATTTTCTTTGGTTACAGTGGTTAATCGCTGCTTTAAAAATAAAAGAGTCAAGTAAGATTTTGAATCTGTCTTTTTCTCCGAGATGAACGTGCCCCTCTGACAAAACCTCTGGCCCCAGCTAGGCCCCACCAGTACAACTGGTCTAGAACCGCCACTGTGAACACGCACAAGTTTCTGTGTGTGTTCATAATTACCAACTTACAGCTATCTGTGGAGGATGGAGTTTGTGTGTTTGTTGCTGGTTGAGGTGAATGATCATCTCGTGTGTGCCTCACCACTGCTGCACATTCAGCTGTAAGTTTCCGTGCAGCATTTTGGGTCTTTTCTGGACTGTAACATCTGATCGCTTTAAATCTTGGATCCAGCAGTGTGGCGAGTGACAGGACCGTTGAGCTCTCGAGGTTGTCAAACTTATTTTTGAGGGTTGCAATGACATTCCGTCCAAGAAGTGTTGCTGTTACATTTGTGGTCCTCAGTATTACTTCCCGGGCTGCTTGAAATCACATCTTTACAAGTGGAATCACCATTGAACCTGACACTCTCTTCTCCTGGGACAGTTCCACAGTTGCTGCATAGAATGTGGAGAGCACTTGGAGACGCTGAGATTGTTTCATATTCCTCAGAAGAGAGAGGATGAACATCTGTCTTAAGTGATGCCAGAGCTGCCCCGACTGTCTGCCTCTCGTTGTACAATCACTGCAGCATCAAAAAGGTGCTGTTCCAGCGCGTGTCCACCTCCTGAATGAGCTTCATCACCGCACAGTTCATTTGCTGTTGCACATGTTTCAGTTTTTCTTTTCCATTAGTGCTCGACCTAAAATAAGTCACCACTTTCCGTGCCTTTGTGCGCAGATCATCTAGGCCAGGCGTTTGATCCAGGGATTTTTTTTAAACCACCAAATTTAATGCATCTGCAATGCAAACATGTTGCATGGCTAGTTTTTTGTGCAGTGGAGACCATGTTTGCAGCAGCATCAGTCACCAGGCATTGAACCTTCAACTCAAGTCCCCACTCCACCATCAGAGACCTCTGAGCAGCTGTGATGTTTTCAGCACTGTGGTCTTGGGGGAAAGGCAGCACTCCTAAAAGTAAAGTGTCCATCTTCATATTATCCAGGACACAATGACAAGTTACTGCCAGATGAGCATCCATGTTCATGGAGGTCAGAGGTCAGGCTCACTCCCTCCACGCTCAGCAGTTGAGCCTTGGCTTTGGTCTTCTCCTCCTCATATTTCTCCTCCACCATCTTCTTCAGAGCCTGTCTGGAAGGCAGAGTACGTGGGGTCAAGCTTCCCCACAAACTCTTTGAAGCCTGGATCGTCCACAACAGTAAAAGGCTGAGAGTCCTTCACCAGCATCATGACCAGAGCTTCATCCAGCTCCTGCTTTCAGTCCACTTAGACACAATCAAACAAATGAAACTGTTATTTTCTACTGCTGCCAGAAACTGAGAGTCTGTGTTGCTGTCATCCAGCTTCAGTCCTGGTCCTGAAGATGTCCTGGTCCTCCTGGTTGTCCATCAGCAGATGTCCTGGTCCTTAAGATGTCCTGGTCCTGAAGATGTCCTGGTCCTGAAGATGTCCTGGTCCTCCTGGTTGTCCATCAGCAGATTCATTCATTCATTCATTCAACCTTTATTTAGTCAGGTAAATCTTTTGAACCTCAAGGGCTCATTTACGAAAGCGACCTGCTAAAACTAAAGAACAATGAACAGCAGTGGTAGAATTTCCTTAAACAATAAACAAACCAACAATAAACAATATAAAAACAAAAAAGAGAAGGAAAAAAAAAAAAAAAAAACTTTTTTTTAATCATTAAGTTGTTGATTCAGCTCTACAATGTTCAACCTGGAGCTCTTTGGAAGAAAACACACATTCATCTTCATGTGTTCATCCACAGTGGAGGAAACTTCATCTTCCTCAGTGGAACAGACTGAACAACATTTATTATAAAGTTGTGACCTTAAACTCTTCAGTCAGCTTGTTATTCAATTGTTGTCATTTTGTGATAGGGATTGCTTTTGATCTTTCTGTTAGAGAAATAGAAATATAAAGTTTACAACATAATTCAGTGGTGTCATCTTTTAGTTCACATCTGTAACACATCAGGAAATGTGTTCTCTAACTTCTTCTATCACGGTGCAAAAAAAATGGATTCTAAAAATATGTCTCAGGTATATTTACATTAACAGTTAAAATTTACCTTAATTTAACAGAAAATATCTGATTATTTAGAGTTTTTGTTTTAAAAAAACTTTTTACTAGCTGGCTCCGCCCTCTTAGTGACGTCACAGGATGAAGCTCCAACCTGCAGGTGTTTGTAGAGGCATGATGTGAGATGAAGTGATGTGTGAACTTTCCTGAGTACAGAGCAGAAATCAGAATGAACTCTTTCTGACTGACTTGAACTGGTCACAACTGGGAGCTTCTTCCAGATGTTCTGATCCAGTTTCCATGTTCCAGCTGCTCCTAATAAATCTCTAGTTGTTGTTGTTGTCCACAAGATGGCGCTGTTTGTCTCTGACACTTCTTTCTCCTCATCAGTCCTCCAGCTGCATGAAGAAGATGAAGATGGTGTGCAGGGTGGTGCTGCTCCTCATCCTCAGCTCGTGTCTCTGTGGTCAGTTTGGACCTTCAGGTTCAGTCCAGAACATTCAGTTCTTGTTGTAGATGCAGTTTCAAGCCTGTCAGTGTGTCTGCTCCTCTCTGTCTCCTCAGCAGCAACATTTGTAGTGAACGTGACCCAGAGCTCCTATCAGGCAGAGCAGAACCACAACATGACCTGGAGTGGACCTTCACCACCACACCTGAGACATCCTGGAGACACCTGTTCATCTACTGCAGCTTGTTAGCTCCTCTCAGAGAGTCACTCCTGTATCTGCTCCATGAAGGTGTTGAGGTGTCAGAGGCTCAGGATGAACAGTTTGCAGGACGAGTCCAGAGGGACGGAGACGTCCTCAGAGAAGGACGCATCAGACTCCACCTGTCCTCACTCAGGACGGAGGACTCTGGTCTGTACAGGTGTCAAGTGAAGACAGAAGATGGTTCTGGTTCTGGAATGTGTCGTGTGAACGTCTCTGGTGAGAAGAATTTAAATTGTCTTCATGATTAAACTCTTGATAATTGTTGACATGAACAAAACTCATTAGATTCAAGTTGAAACAGACCAGATGTTAGAACCTGTCATTTCCTTCACAGCAGCTGCTGAGCAGCTCCACAGACACACCTGGACTCCAGAACCAGAGGACCGAGGAAAGACTGGTCTCTCATCTCAGTGTGTTCATTAACAGCTGTGTGGGTCGTCTATTTGATCCTTTTCATTTTCAGAAATATGTTAGTAAAAAATAAAACTAGAAACAAAACCCAACCAGAAGTTCAAGTGTTGAAGAGAAAGGTCTTCTGGACTTTGACCTAAAAGAAGGTTAAAAAACAAAACAACTGGACTTCTATTGTGAAGCTAAAGATGTTTCTCTTCCCATCCTGAAAGCTTTTCTTTCTGCAGCTGTGCAGCCTCCATGCCACTCCATGATGCTGGAGCACAGGATGCTCTCCACTGCACCCTGTAGAAGGAGGTGACGACTGGTCTCTGATGAGCTTTCTTCATCAGGCTGGTGGTGTTGATGCTCCAGCTGAGGTTGTCGTTCAGGTGCACACCCACGTACTTGTAGCTGGAGTTTGTGGAATACCCTCAACTTCCTGTTGATTTTTGGAACTATCAACTGTGACTCTTTGGAATACTCCTAAAGCAAGGACGCTGTTAGTTGTGATTCACCAACAAGGTACCCAAGTTGTAAATCGCAAGTGGGGGAATGTAACGTCCAACCAACATCCCTCAAAAGACAAAACATCCTCAGAGACACATCTCTTCTACCCCACTGGGCTAAATCTCCAAGTCAGGATGAGTCGACATCCTGGACCACCCTGGCTCCAGACTGACTATAATCATTAACCTTCTGTGTTAATAATAACCCTTTGTGCTAATCTTTGCTGGCAAGGAACAGACATTCAGTGTCCAAGAGAATTCAGTATCAACAAATGACAGAACCCTAGCATGGCCTCGGGATAACAGAACTGTAGTTGCCGTAGTAACGATGGAAGTAACCCACTGTTTTCAATGTGTCAGGAACCAAACGTACATTTTCTAAGAGAACGGTGTGATACAAAACAAGGTTTGCCTGTATCATGTAAACAAACGTATTGTTCCCCTCTGAGATTTTAAGAGGAGGGTGTCATTAAAATGAATGATATGCAGCTGGTTCACACCCACTCTGTTGGTAGCTGCATTTTGATTGGTTCTCTGACACGTAAGGTCAGAGTTGGAGAGCGGTCTCAGGGGGAGAAGTTGTCCGAAGCTGGCAGAAGTGGGATGTCCTGGTGGAGAGTTTGCTCTGAGCCAGCCCAGAAGTCCATGAGGACTCCGATCCAGTGAGCTGAGAGATGGAGAAAAGTCCTGGTAACCCTCAAACACCCCGTGAGTGATGAGGCACAACCGCCTGCTGGAAGAGACGTGGTCCCTCAAGGAATAACATCCCTCTTCCAGTGACAACGTGAACCTCCTGCCTCACTTCATCACATCCATTGTGCTAATGAGAGATGGACGTCTCCTGGTAGGACAAACATCTTCCTTCTGATGAGAACAACAAGTGACAACTGTTTTCTTACATGTCATTTAAGTTCATGAATCTGAGAGAAAGTTGACCTAAGCTAAAACTTTAGTCCTACATTTTAGATAACACCTCTTCTAATATTTACCCTTTTGACATAACACTATTATATTTCATATTTGCCATAATTTCATATTATCATTATTCAAACTGAAAATAAACGTTACTGAATTGTGATTTTAACTGACCAGATTCTTGTCTTTGTTGGAGCGAGGGGAACAGAATATTGTTGAAGAACTCAGATTATTCTTTTGATTGAGGTCGGTCAACATTTATCACATAACTCTGAACAGTTAGTGTAAACAGCTGTTACAAGGTGTCCACATTTCCTTTACATTTTTAATTGATCAAACTTCACATAAATCTGC
Organism: Garcialebias charrua; assembly: GCA_038048925.1. Lineage (NCBI taxonomy): Eukaryota > Metazoa > Chordata > Actinopteri > Cyprinodontiformes > Rivulidae > Garcialebias > Garcialebias charrua. The sequence continues at coordinate 6,762 of JBBPBX010070654.1, read as the reverse complement.
ACTTGATCAGTGAAGTTCAATTGTTTTATTATTTTAAGATATATCGTAATGTATTTTAGTAGGTAAGACAAACTAAACACTAGTGTGAACAAAAATTAAAATGTTGACGATGAAACTTTCACCTCAAATGAATGTTCTCTAGAAGTGTTCGTCTTCAGAGGAAGTCTGATGTTTGAACAGTTTCTAGTTAATAAAACCTTCAGAAGCTTCAGCTGGTTTGTAAAACGTCACATTCAGGACTGGATTCTTCAAGTCTTCTATATTCTGGTGACTCCTCGTCTTCATCACCTCCATGATTCATGGACCTCTGCTTCTTTTCTGACCTTCACTTCAGAGACACAAAACTAAAATATATTTATTTATTTCACATCCTTCTGAAACAACATGTGAAGTGAAACAGCTGTAATCTATAAAAAGGACACGTGTGTGTTGAGCTGCAGCTTCTCTTTAAAAACATGTTTCAGTGTCGAGACAGGAGGAGCTGATTCTGTTTGTTGTCCTGGAATCAAGAAAAGAAGAAGCTGCTGTCTGCTTGGTAGTTTCCTCCATCATGTCCAGCAGGAGAACATCACTGATGAGGACCAACCAGACTGCTGCAGTCCTCTTACAGCGCCCCCATGTGGTCACACAGAGGCGCTGCAGCTGAGAGGAGCTGGATGATGCTGAGAAAAGAAAGTTTCCAGACAGCACGTCTGTACAAATATGACTTATTCACCACATGGAAACATTATAAAGAGGATAAATAAATAAATAATGTGTAAAAGAGCCACATGAGAGGGTCCAAAGAGTTAAATGTGGTCCAGATCCAGATGTTTCTGGTCCCAGATCCAGATGTTTCTGGTCCTGATCTGTGCCCGACAACCTCAGACTCCTTCCATCAAAATCCACTTTCATCAAAGCTCCACCAGGGGTTTCTCCTGTCGTTGATCCAGAATGTTCCAGGAGGTCCGAGCTCCACTTCCACCTTCTCTGTCCACATCCAGCCTGCCCGCTTTCAGGCCCTCTGGGCAAATAGGATTTTAACCTGCAACCTGCCTTGATTAGAGGAGGAACACACAAAGTGTAATCTAGTCCACCACCACAACATCTACTCGTCCCAAAAACTGGAGACAAGAAGGAGAAGTTGAACTAAAGTAAGAGCTGGTGCTCTAAACCCTCCAGCTGCCCTGAGCCAACACCACCCAAGGGCAACTGGAGGGTGAAGCAGAGGTCATCTGTCCAAGTCCAACAGCAAGAAGCCCCAAAGTCATGAAGATGGACACACACTTCCTGTGTGGACCTAAGAGGATGAAGAGGACCTTCATCACTTCATCAGATCCTCCATGAAGGTCCAAACTCCTCGTCTCCTGGTTCTGAAGCGTGGAAACAGACTCTTGAAGTCACACCAAGACAAAGGTGTCGTTCCTTCAGCCTCCACGTTCCTTCAGTCCAGCTTGTTCTCTTCAACACGCTCTCTCCTCATGGCCTGAAACTTCTCACAGTTACAGCTGCTTCCAGCTGCTGCAGCTGTGAGGGAGGTTCTGAGAACAGGCCCGCTGGACACAGCTGGAGCTCCACAGGGTCTGGTTGGGTCCAGGAGGCTCTGAGGTTTTATTGTTCAAACATCAGAACAATCTTTAATAAAGTGAAGTTGGTGTGAAATCTCCTCAGATTCAATCATCTCAATCAATCAATCAATCAATTTATTCACTCGATTAAAAAAAATCATCATTTTACAAACTCGTTATCTGACAACACATTTACACGAGTGAAGAGGGAGCAGGAAGAAGAAAATCTTGTATAGACCTGCCCCCTTTCTCAATAATTACAAAAATGTCATGGCCGTAAACATTAAATTAACAAAACAAGTTTCAAACAATATTTAAACAATAACATACATAACAATATACCACTGTTCCCATTAACAACTCAATATGTAAGAGTTAACCATTCTTTTTTTATACTGTTTCTTGAATTGGATTATTGTAGTGCAATTTTTAAACTCATCATCCAAACTGTTCCATAGTTTTACTCCATGCACCGAAATGCACATTTGTTTTAAAGTAGTACGCACAGTTTTACTTTTGAAATCATACTTCCTTCTGTTAGTTCTATCACAAGAGTTTAAGACAAAAAACTTTTGTAAATTAAATGGCAATAATCTCTTTCTAGCTTTAAACATAATCAATAACATTTTTAAATCAACCAGATCCTTTAGTTTCAAGATATTTGATTGAATAAACAATTTATTTGTGTGTTCTCTGATGTCCACTTTATGAATAATTCTCATAACTTTCTTTTGTATGACAGATAACGGTTTAGTGTTGGTTTTATATGTGTTGCCCCAAACCTCTATACAGTATGTCAGATATGGAAAAACAAATGAATAATATAATGTCTGTAGAGTTGACAGCTCTAAAACATGTTTTACTTTATTTAGAAGTCCAATACTTTTGCATAGTTTTAATTTTATGTATTTTATATGAGATTTCCAGTTGAGTTTATGATCTAAAACAACACCTAAAAATTTAACTTCATGTACTCGTTCAACTTGATTATTATCTACAGACATTACAATAGAATCATCTATTTTTCTGTTACCAAAAATCATGAATTTTGTTTTATTCCAGTTTATTGATAATTTGTTGTATTTAAACCATTCATTAAGTTTAGACATCTCACAAGTCATACATTCTATAATGGGTTTTAAGTCATTCCCAGAACAAAATAAATTTGTATCATCTGCGAACAGGATGATTTGTAACTTTTTAGACACTTCACAAATGTCATTGATGTACAAAAGAAAAAGCTTTGGTCCTAGCACTGAACCTTGGGGGACTCCACATTTTATATTTTGAAGATCTGATTTTACATTTCCTAGCTGTACAAATTGTTTTCGGTTAGTCAAATAACTACTCAACCAGTTATGAACTATCCCTCTTATCCCATAATCTTGCAACTTGGAAAGCAATAAAGTATGGTCGATTGTATCAAAGGCTTTTCTTAAATCAATAAACATCCCCACTGTATATTGTTTCCTTTCAATTGCTTCTGTAAGTTCTTCGTTTAGTTCTAATAATGCAAGGGATGTAGATTTATTTGCTCTAAAGCCATATTGACTCTCACTCAATAAGTTATTCTTTTCAATATAACCATCCAATTTTTGGACAAACCATTTTTCAAGCACTGAAAGTGAAGAGAAAGACAAAAGCTAAGGCCGTAGCTGGAACATTTATTCACTGTATCTACTGTGAAGGAATGTACGTTCGAAAGCAACTATGGAGACATGTCCGTAGATGCCCCTGTAAGCCAGAAAATATGGATATGGATAATCCACCTGGAAGAGCCAAAGTGCTGAGTTTGGCTTTGGCTAAAGAGTCTGCATTCTATCATGAAATCTCAAGCGGAGTATGTAAGATCATTAAAAGTATGAAACCCGACGATGTTACCTCAGCTGTTGTAAGATCATTAAAAGTATGAAACCCGACGATGTTACCTCAGCTGTGAGAAATGACCTGTGTATTATTCAGTTTGCTCAGTCACTCCACAACAGACATGGACAAGACCACTCAAAATACGACTACATGCGACAAAAGCTTCGTGAAGTTGGCCGTTTGTTGATATGTCTGCGCACAAAATATGCAATACATAACCTAGAGGATGCTGTGAAACCTGCTAACTTCCAGAGAGTTGTGCAAGCAGTAAAGACTGTGTCAGGCTTTGATGAAGAAACACGTTCATACAAAACACCAAGCCTTGCCATAAAACTGGGACATACACTGAACAAAATCTGTAATCTTGTTCATTGCCGAGCACTCGTGGCAGAAGATGAACAACTGATGAAGTCGACAGACGCATTCAAAAAACTGTGCTCATCAAAATGGTCAGAGATGGTGTCTCATAGTGCCCATAGCACTTTAAATCATGCCAAATACAATAAGCCATTGACATTACCATTCACTGAAGATGTTAAGCTTCTGCATCAGCATCTGAATAAATCAGGAGAAAATGCCTTTAACACCTTGAAAGATGAAGCCAGCCCCCAGACTTATGCAGAACTTGCAAAAGTTACACTTGCACAGGTCATTGTGTTCAATCGTAGACGAGCAGGAGAGGTTTCAAAGATGCACCTACGAAGTTTTATGGAGCGTGATACCACCAAGCTCCATGATGATGTTGCCATGGGTTTGTCAACGGTTGAACAGAAGCTCTGCAGCCATTTCACTCGGGTTGAAATCATTGGGAAAAGAGGCCGAAAGGTTGCAGTTTTACTCGCACCAAATGTGGTGGATGCACTGACTTTATTGGCAAGTAAGAGAGAGACATGTGGTGTTTTACAAACAAACTTATTTCTATTTGCAAGACCTAAATCAATGAGTCACTACAGAGGACAGGACAGTCTGCGTGTTCATGCAAGCCAGTGTGGAGCAAAGCACCCAGAGTTCCTCAGGTCAACACAACTACGGAAACATGTAGCCACGCTCTCACAAGTCTTGAACTTAAAAAACAATGAACTTGACCAGGTTGCAGACTTCTTGGGCCATGACATCCGTGTTCACAGGGAATTTTACAGATTACCAGCTCCCACCACACAACTGGCAAAGATATCCAAGCTACTTCTGTCACTGGAAAAAGGACAGCTTTCCAAACTGAAAGGGAAGTCCCTGGATGAAATTGAAATCGAAGGTTTGTTCAAATTTGCTTTCATTTATTCATTATTTTAAGTATCAAAACTTCACAAAGATTAATTTTAACCAATCTTTTACAGGTTGAAAAAAATATGGAAGAACTTTTAATACAAAATACAGAAAGGTACATACCAGATACTGGTAGCATACTGGTTATTTAACCGGTATGTATATTTTGTACCAGACTATTCTATAAAATGACATGTTATCTTGTACTCAATTGGTATGTACCTGGTACCTATGCAACCTGGCTTTATAATGAAATGACTAATTACCTAGTTGCCTGGTATGTACCGAGGTTTTTGTTACAATCAAAAAAATGTGTTCAATAAAAAAACAACTGGACTTTTATTTGTAGCAGAAGACGTTTCGCCCTTCATCCAAAAGGCTTTCTCAATTCTAAGAGCAGACTGTGAGAGTGAAGTTATAAATGCTGAGAGATCCGTCTCTCAGCATTTATAACTTCACTCTGTCTGCTCTTAGAATAAAGGAAGCATTTTGGATGAAGGGCAAAACATCTTCTGCTACAAATAAAAGTCCAGTTGTTTCTTATTGAACACTTTTTATTTTATCATGTCCTCGATGACTGAGAATCTTCAACAGGTCTTTGTTACGTTTGTATATTTATTATACAAACTGGGTTATAAAAACTTTTGGGACAGTAAACAAATTCTGAATAGAACAAATCACAGATCAAAAGTTTAAACTGAGAGAATAGATCATTTTAAGGGAAACATTTGTTGTTTCAAAATTTCATGGCGTCAACAAATTCCAAAAAAGTTTGTTGGACAAGTCCATTTTTACCACTGTGTGGCATCCCACCTTCTTCTTACAACACTCAACAGACGTCTGGGGACAAAGGAGACCAGTTTCTGAAGATTAGAAATAGTAATGCTCTCCCATTCATGTCTAATACAGGCCTCTAACTGTTTCTATCATCTTGGGTCTTCTTTGTCGCACCTTCCTTTTTTTGATGCACCAAATGTTCTCTATAGGTGAAAGATGTGGACTGCAGGCTGGCCATTTCTGTACCCGGATCCTTCTCCTACGTAGCCATGATGTTGTGATTGCTGCAGAATGTGGTCTGGCCTTATCTTGTTGAAAAATGCAGGGTCTTCCCTGAAAGAGATGACGTCTAGATAGGAGCATATGTTGTTCTAGAACAGGGGTCTGCAACCTGCGGCTCTGGAGCCACATGCGGCTCTTTGGTCCCTCAGCAGTGGCTCTTCCAAGCTTTGATCAAAACTAACTTTAAACTGAATTTTATTTGTTCTTATAACAACAAAAAGGGCTAGTTTTAGCAGTTTTTCCTGTCATTTCCTTTGCAAATGTGTGAATACTAGAACTAATAGAAGGAGTAAAACATAAGTTAACTTTATTTATTCAAAGTAGGATATTTAATTTTTCCACAATTAAAATAATTTACCTAGACCTGCATAGTTCATTATTTTATTTTTTAATTGGGAAAGATCACATTATTTTTCCTTCTTTATGATAATATGGTCTTTTTTAATCTTAAAATGTAAAAATATCAACAAATCATTAGATATTTTCAGCTTTACAATGGCCAGAAAACTACCGGTCAGAAAATTGTCCTCTAACAAACTTAAAAGTGGTCTGTGTGTCACCAGTTGAGAATCCCAGTTGTAGCAGGTATTGTGGCTCCGGAAATGTTTAATTTATTGAACAAAGGGGCAGAAATGGCTCTTTTGATCATAAAGGTTGCAGATCCCTGTTCTAGAACCTGAACATAGTTCTCTGCATTAATGGTGCCTTTCCAGACATGTAAGCTGCCCATGCCACAAGCGCTCATGCAACCCCATACCATCCGTGATGCAGGCTTCTGAACGGAGCATTGATAACAACTTGGGCTATCCTTGTCCTCTCTGGTCCGGATGACATGGCATCCAAGTGTTCCATAAAGAACTTCAAATTGTGACTCATCTGACCACAGAACTGTTTTCCATTTTGCCGCACTCCATTTTAGATGACCCCTGGCCCAGTGCAAACGTCTGAGCTTGTGGAGCTTGCTTAGAAATGGCTTCCTTTTGCACTGTAGAGTTTTGGCTGGCAATGGCGGATGGCACGGTGGACT
>JBBPBX010070653.1:0-17500 GCA_038048925.1 Garcialebias charrua | reverse complement strand
TTGGATTTAAAAACAAGGGCAATTTTCTGCTGGTACTCTGAGCCATCCCACTAGGTTTAGTGTTTGAAACATCATTTTCACATATTTTGTATAAATATGTCCTCTGTTATTTTCTGTTGTTTTATCAGCTCAGCTATATTGTAAATGAGGTCACTAGCTCAACATACTCCTGAATTTAAAATAATTAATGTCTTGCATTTTTTATGCAGCTTTGATTTGAATACACTGCTTTTACCCGACACATTAGGTGTATTTGCACAAAGTACAGTACTAGTATCTATGTCACTGATACTAGCCTGAATTTTACATGGTATCAGTACTGGACCAGGAGTCTTGGTAGTGAACAACACTACTGGTCATATCTGAGCTCACTGTTCATCTTTTACTAATGTGCTTAATTTCACTGAGACAGGAGCTACGTACTGTACTGAAAGCAGCAAATGGTGTCAATGCAACACATTTACATTTAACTGCTTTGTTCTGATTCTTTTCAAATGAACTGGTATGTTCACACATCCTGTTAATATCCCTGTATCTTTTCTAATGACCTGATGGATTTTTGGTGGACATGTTTTGTGACTTTTATGTTAATATTGTTCTGTTTTATGTGTCTTCTTGTAGACTTGAGAAATCTGCTCTGGATTTGTGCCTTGATTGGTAAGTAAAGAGGTACTTTCTCTACAGCAAACACTCTACATTTATAATTTAGGAATGTCTGCTTTGAATTACTTGTTTATCAGTGTTGACGACTTTGTTCAAATAAAGTTTAAAGGTATTGTGACATGATGTTGTAAATTTGCACATTTGTCAGAACATATATCTTATATCATTCAGCTCTGTTCATTTTTGCAAAATAAATTATAAATATATTAAAATTTGCTCGTATCTCGGCTAATGTTTGTTAGCAGCTATCGGCTGACACACTCCCGGTCGCGTCTGAGATATATCATTTTAAAACAGTAAATCATCCAAAACTCTCATTAATAAACCCTCCATGAATAAAAAGAAATTACAGATGTTACGTTTAGGTTATATTTTTGTTTAAAGGCAAAACTATTGATATTGACAAAGTTGACAGTTTTATGTTTGACAATGATTTCAATTTTTTTTGAAGGCTGTATACCAATAAAAGGTGAGCATATATTTGGTACAGTTCTTCTGAGGCTTTTATATTGTTTATCGATATTGAATTATATCGTTATCGAACAAAATTAAGAAATCTATCGTGATAAAAGTTTTGGCCATATCGTCCAGCCCTAGTTGTTAATACTGTATCGTGTGAACTACAAATGGATTTTAATCAAAGTTAACTCCCAACATTAGTGGTGACACAAAGGTTACAAAAGGTGAGCATGTGATTGACAGGTTGCTGGTTCAAATTCCATGATGGTTGCAACAACATTTGGGTGGAAAAGGTAAAGCACTTCAACCTCTTCTAAGGTCATTTGGTCCACTTTGGGCCCTCAACTCACAGCTGCTCCCAAAGGAAACTAATATGGGAGTCATTTGTTCCATGCATGTGGGCTGAGATACCTCTGTCATCTGTATTTACATCAAGAAGAGCATCCGACTTAAAACAATTGCTAAATTCTCATGCAAGTTCACTCGCTGTGGTAACCCCTGAAAAAGGGAGAAGCAGAAAGAAAAGAAAAATAGTAGGAACAAAGTATTAAGAAGTAGATGTTGTGCAACCAGTTTATGTTTAGACTATATTTTGGCAAGGATACTAGCTACTAAACTAATCTTAACTCACTGACTGCTAAGGTGTTGTAAATTAGTGTAGTGACCAGTTTGACTTGGATTGACTCTATCCACCTTATTCCTACGCCCCATGATGCCTTGCGCGAATTATGTGAACGACTTCCGCTGAAAGTCAGAACCGGCACTTTTGTTACACGCTAGCAACGCGCTAACCGGTTTTCGTCAGAGGTTTTAGGTCATAAAATATGTGGGAACATAAACTATCACAACTCAAATGTGGAGATATTGTTTTACCGCTACCTACAGCTGTTGAGGGGTGGGAGGACGACTTGAAGTGGCCGAAAATAACGTAGACTAGCATGTTTAGCTACTAGCATACTTAGCTACTTTGACAGTTGCTTCAGATGGCGAAGCGATGAGCAATCTGAAAAGCTCTGAAGCTTATTAGTATCTTCACATTAACAAGGTTGGTCCTGTTATGTTAAGAGAGCTGGGACACTTTATTTAAACAAACATAAAGCCCAGTCTAAGCATTAAAACTACACATCTCCAGGTCCAGCTAACAATGATGTTGCTTTGGACTTTTGAGCTGCAAGATGTTTATCTGGACACCAACTGAGCTCCTGGAGCTTGACATTTCTTTTGACAAATACTTTACTGATTCACAAATGAAGCACCTTGAGAACTTTTAATAAAATACAGTAAATGAAAACAAATAATGAAATAGACAGGAAACGATCTTTAAAAACTTGATAATGACAAAAGTGACATTTAGATAGAAACAGTAGTTTAATCCAAAATTAACTGATATAGTGCACACAAAAACCTAACCTTGTAAGAAGGTTAACAGTCAACTATTGTACATAACAAATGAATCATTTTAGCAAATACTTTTCTAATGTAATATAGTTAACATTGCATCCTTTAAAAAACATGTTGAGTTGTGTTACGTTTACAGCAAGTACACCAGTACTGTACATGTTTGAGAAAAATGTTTACATTTAATGTCTTCTCACTTCTCACTTGAAATAAGCTGGCATCCTTTGCGTGTGAATGCTGGAACGATTACATTGACACCATAGCTCTTGCAGCAGGTCCCTCACTGTGAAACCACGATCACCCATCACCTGATCTCCAGCACGCAGATAGTCCAGAAACCCAGAGTTCTGTGTTATATACCTGTCACTGCATTTACCACCATAAGCATCTGAAATAAACATGATTATTCCAGAGGGAGAAACAGCCAATAAATATTTCACAGTGTTATTTGCATGTATGATTCACTTCTGGAGTCCAAGTTTTTAGCTTTCTGCAAAACATGTTGCTTTAATTGTTTCACGGGGCAACCATAGAATAAGGTTGTTGGTTTGTTCTGACATTATGTCAATCCACATTCCAACAGTCATGCTGCATGTGACTGGTGGTGTTGAGCAGCTCCACACTCTCATCAAGCCCATCTGAAAGTAAAAGTACAGTATACAAACTTTAGGGTTCATTTATGAACACACACACACACACCTATATTATATATATATATATATATATATATAAACACACACCTATATTATATATATATATAGATATATAGATAGATATGTATAAATAAACGCACACACAGCATACATATAGGTGCGTGTGTTTATTTGCCAGTTATGAACGAAAATATTAGTATCATTTAATCACTGACTACATAAAATCATAACACTAAAAGCTGTCTCTTAAATCATACCTGGTGTTCTCGATCATCTGGAGGATACAGAGTCTTTTTTCAGGTGGTTTCTCGTAGCCCAGCCACAAAGAAGGATGCAGGTTTTTGTTTTCGGAGCATGTTCAACACACACTAGTTGCAGCCACAAATTCAGCTTCGTGTGATTATTCATACAGCCATGAACAGCGCAACAGGTACCCGAGCTCCTCAAGACATCTTCGTGACAATATTAGCTCGAAATAACAGAAAACAGAACTTCAACAGAACTTCTACGATGCGCGCAGATTAGCAAGCAAACAACGAGGAGCCAATGCAAAAATTCTACTTCCGGGGTCAAACGGAAGTACGGCACATTATCGCTTCTACAGTGACACCTTCAGGAATAAGGTGGATAAGTCAAATAGTTGTAGGTATAAATCTGACAATAATTTCTTGAAATTTTCATTACAATCCATTAGGGCTGCAACTAACGATTATTTCAATAATCGATTAATCGGCCGATTATTTTTTCGATTCATCGATGAATCGGCAAAAAAAAAAAAAAAAAGGAAACAAGTTTTAATTATCACCTCTTTATTCCAAAATTTGACTGACATATCAAATCGCACAAAAAACAGGTTGCTACTTGACTATTCTGTTAGTAAAATATTGAATAATTAAAAAATAAAGTTAGTCAGCTTCAATAAAAAATAAATGTACACAAACATATATACAAATGTATTATTTATACCTGCACAAAATGTAGCTACTTTGTAAAATGTGTTTTTGAGGGACAAGTGTAACCTGGATTAAAGGTGTGGATTGTTATAACCTGGATGGGGCAGCTGTGGCTGAGTTGTTAGAGCAGTCGTCCTCCAATGCAAGAGTTGGGGGTTGGAATCCACCAGCAGTCACATGCCTAAGTGTCCATGGGCAAGACACTGAACCCCATGTTTGTGCCCCATTGGTGTATGAATGTGAGCTAAAGCTCGGATTTGTCTCTTTAGAATGATTTGTTCTTTGTAATCTAGTAGAGTGCTGTATGAATGGGTAAATGAGGACATGTAGTGCTTTACACTACTATAAACAATGTAAAGCACTTTGAGTATCAATTAGATAGAAAGGTGCTATATAAGTACAGTACAGTCCATTTACCATTACAAGTGTGGATCATTGTAACCTGGGTTAAAAGTGAAGTCTTCGTCTTCAACCATCGACAGAGGCCTCATGTCAGTGACGTTCATGTAAGGATCTTTCAGTCTCTGCTGCTTGCTGTGGTGGTGTGCATGATGTCTGTCCATCATGAAGGCTGTCATTGTTGTTTTCTGGAATGAGAGAGAGTTTATATGTATTATATCATAATTTACAGTAACTCAAGAAATGCCTTGTTTCACTTGGTTAAACACACAAGCACACACACACACACACACACACACAAATATAAAATACTAATTACACACACTTGAGTAGATGAATAAATTACTGTAATTCCTGTTTAAATGCAATTCATCCTTCCATACAATGCAGTGACTTCAGACTTTGCCAGCAAATTAAAAGTTGAAGCTAAATCATTAAATTATCACCATCTTTGTGTTAGATTTATTTATAAAACACATTTAAACACTGCTTGTTTCGTTACATTAAAAATAAAAACACACACATTCTCTGTCACAGCTAAGAAACAAGCAGCTTCAGCTGCCAGAGACACTGATATCACGTTTTCTCTCTTTGAAACAGAACAAATATGTTTTGAATTACCTGCTGCTCTTCCTTCATTCACACGGTGGTGAAGCCCGTCATGTTTACATTTCATCTGCGTGGTTATCTCGTGTCGCGTCGTCACTTTTTAAAGCTTTTTTTATCTTTGTGAAGCGTCAGGTGCTCCCACACGTTGTAGGACTTATTTACAGTTTTCTCTGCGTCGCGTCGGTCATTTGTAAAATAGACTTTGAAAACAGTCTCTGCTGTTTCCTCCTCCCTCCTCGCTCAGTTCAGAAGCCACACACACGCGCAGGCGCAGCACGCTGACGCTGCAGTTTTTTTTTTTTTTTTCAAACTTTATTCAGCCAGGCTCAGCCAGCTTTGACAAAAGCTTCACCGGTGAACAAAACAGCTCCGCGGCGCCGTGAAAGATGCATAATCGCGCGACACAACGAATCGATGATGAAATTCGTTGCCAACACTTTTAAAAATCGATTTTTATCGATTTTATCGATTCGTTGTTTCAGCCCTACAATCCATCCAATAATTCACAGCTATTTTGCTAACGGTACAGACAAATGAGCACACAGATGAGATGAAAACCTTGCTGTTTAACTTTTGATGTTGGGTGTTCAGGTCTTTATTTAGTCATGAAACTGGTTGGTATACTTAAGGTGTTTACTTCTTGGTGGGGGAAACAGTTTGCTGGAAGTCCTCTGACTGATGAAGCCCTCCAGATAGAGGGTGAAATGTTTTTATAAAAAAGAAACTGTCCAGATGACCCGACTAAGAATTATTGGATTTGGTACCTGGATTATTGAGCATGAACTTTCTTATCATCAAACTAAGTGTGGATCATTTCTAGATGAAAATTTATCACTGATTACTTGCATTAATCAGTGCTGATCTATTTTATACAGTTTGATGTGTATTTGATAAAATTGTGTAAATTACTTTGCTACCACTTTCATAAATTTATATGAATCTTATTTTTAAATACTCATAAAAATATCACATGAGTTAAACTGGACTATTATTTTCACACACATTTGACGTTTTAAAGTTGGATTACATGTTATTTTTGCATTAATTTCTTTACTACCGTATTCACCGGTGTATAATACGCTCCTGTGTATAATACGCTTTGTCCAATTTTGGGGAATAAATCAGAAAAAAATGTACATTATACGCTTCTGTGTTTAATGCGCGCTGCCGTTGCAGTCTTTTTTATGGCCACTAGATGGCGCCAAACCCTCCCCGACGCCGACGTAACGTGTCATCCACCGCTGACGTTATGCGTCACCCCACCGCTGAGACAACCGGGAAATGTGGTCCATTGTACAGCGCGACCTGAATTTAATTAAATTTTAACTACAGAAACGCCTAAAAATATATTTGTCAGCTGAATATATACGTTAACGTGTCTCTGTTTAATTTTTGTTAATAAATGATTACAAATCAGCTGAATTTAAAATGTAAACAGCACGATGTGCGCACACACAACAGGCCCACAGGCCCGGTTTGGAGCGAGAGCTGAATTTACCGTAATTAAAATTAAACTACCGTACAGAAACACACAAAAAAAATTGTTAGCTGAATATATCTGTTAACGTGTCTCGGTTTAATTTTTGTTAATAAATGATTACAAATGAGCTTAATTTTGAACGTAAACAACACAATGCTCGCACCCAGACAGACAGAAATGGTTTGTTGCGCATCATTTAATTAAAATAAAACTACCGTACAGAAACACCTTAAAAAAAATATTTGTTAGCTGAGTATATATGATAACATGTCTCAGTTTAATTTTTGTTAATAAATGATTACAAATGAGCCTAATTTTGAACGTAAACAACACGATGCTCGCACCCAGACAGACAGAAACGGTTTGCTGCGCATCATTTAATTAAAATAAAACTACCGGACAGAAACACCTAAAAAATATATATTTCTTATATTTCTACTGAGCTTAACTAAATGTGAAATCAGCTGGTCTGAGCTGGATTTTAAAAAATAGTTCGCTGATTTATTTATTTACATTTAGCTAAATAAACGCTTAAAAATATTTCTTACCTGACTTTATAGCAGACGGACTTCTGAGCTTAACCAAATGTGAAATCAGCTGGATTGAAAAATCCGTGATGTGGTACTAAACTAATCTTAACTCACTGACTGCTAAGGTGTTGTAAATTAGTGTAGTGACCAGTTTGACTTGGATTGACTCTATAAGTCAAATAGTTGTAGGTATAAATCTGACAATAATTTCTTGAAATTTTCATTACAATCCATCCAATAATTCACAGCTATTTTGCTAACGGTACAGACAAATGAGCACACAGATGAGATGAAAACCTTGCTGTTTAACTTTTGATGTTGGGTGTTCAGGTCTTTATTTAGTCATGAAACTGGTTGGTATACTTAAGGTGTTTACTTCTTGGTGGGGGAAACAGTTTGCTGGAAGTCCTCTGACTGATGAAGCCCTCCAGATAGAGGGTGAAATGTTTTTATAAAAAAGAAACTGTCCAGATGACCCGACTAAGAATTATTGGATTTGGTACCTGGATTATTGAGCATGAACTTTCTTATCATCAAACTAAGTGTGGATCATTTCTAGATGAAAATTTATCACTGATTACTTGCATTAATCAGTGCTGATCTATTTTATACAGTTTGATGTGTATTTGATAAAATTGTGTAAATTACTTTGCTACCACTTTCATAAATTTATATGAATCTTATTTTTAAATACTCATAAAAATATCACATGAGTTAAACTGGACTATTATTTTCACACACATTTGACGTTTTAAAGTTGGATTACATGTTATTTTTGCATTAATTTCTTTACTACCGTATTCACCGGTGTATAATACGCTCCTGTGTATAATACGCTTTGTCCAATTTTGGGGAATAAATCAGAAAAAAATGTACATTATACGCTTCTGTGTTTAATGCGCGCTGCCGTTGCAGTCTTTTTTATGGCCACTAGATGGCGCCAAACCCTCCCCGACGCCGACGTAACGTGTCATCCACCGCTGACGTTATGCGTCACCCCACCGCTGAGACAACCGGGAAATGTGGTCCATTGTACAGCGCGACCTGAATTTAATTAAATTTTAACTACAGAAACGCCTAAAAATATATTTGTCAGCTGAATATATACGTTAATAATAATAATAATAATAATAATGTCTATTCCTGTCATCTGCATATGTTCCCATACACAGACGAAATTCGTCTCTGCATTTAACCCAACCACCTACCAGGTGGTGCAGTGAGCAGCCCGAAAGCGCCCGGGGAGCTGGAGAAATAGGTGTGCACTCATAGACACCCCAAGCTAGGTAGTGGCCGGGGCGCGAACCCGCGACCTTCGGATCCGTAGTCAAAAGCCCTGCCACTAGACCATCTTGGCTCCTTCTTAACGTGTCTCTGTTTATTTTTTGTTAATAAATGATTACAAATCAGCTGAATTTAAAATGTAAACAGCACGATGTGCGCACACACAACAGGCCCACAGGCCCGGTTTGGAGCGAGAGCTGAATTTACCGTAATTAAAATTAAACTACCGTACAGAAACACACAAAAAAAATTGTTAGCTGAATATATCTGTTAACGTGTCTCGGTTTAATTTTTGTTAATAAATGATTACAAATGAGCTTAATTTTGAACGTAAACAACACGATGCTCGTACCCAGACAGACAGAAATGGTTTGTTGCGCATCATTTAATTAAAATAAAACTACCGTACAGAAACACCTTAAAAAAATTATTTGTTAGCTGAATATATATGATAACGTGTCTCAGTTTAATTTTTGTTAATAAATGATTACAAATGAGCTTAATTTTGAACGTAAACAACACGATGCTCGCACCCAGACAGACAGAAATGGTTTGTTGCGCATCATTTAATTAAAATAAAACTACCGTACAGAAACACCTTAAAAAATATATTTGTTAGCTGAATATATATGATAACATGTCTCAGTTTAATTTTTGTTAATAAATGATTACAAATGAGCCTAATTTTGAACGTAAACAACACGATGCTCGCACCCAGACAGACAGAAACGGTTTGCTGCGCATCATTTAATTAAAATAAAACTACCGGACAGAAACACCTAAAAAATATATATTTCTTATATTTCTACTGAGCTTAACTAAATGTGAAATCAGCTGGTCTGAGCTGGATTTTAAAAAATAGTTCGCTGATTTATTTATTTACATTTAGCTAAATAAACGCTTAAAAATATTTCTTACCTGACTTTATAGCAGACGGACTTCTGAGTTTAACCAAATGTGAAATCAGCTGGATTGAAAAATCCGTGATGTGGTTTATGAGTGGTATCTTGCAAACAAAAACAGCTACCGGTACATCCACAGCAGGGAGCGGGCAACGGCAGAGTCAGTCCGACCAAAGTAGGCTTTTTTCGGACACATGAGCTGGAAACTTCTGGAAGTGGCCCCTCTTCCTCTTCACTCTCTGAGTCCTCTGCTGGCTGCTGCCCACAGGGCCCGTATAGCGGCCGAAACTGGTACTGCACCATTTTTGCCAAAAATGAAAAACGAAGAATCAGAGCGAAAAATTGGTCTAAAAATATGGGAAAAAATCCATAAATAATACTCTTCGGTGTTTAATATGCAGGACATTCAAATGAGCAAAAGTACAGCGTATAATACACCGGTTTTTACGGTAAATGTACTCACTTGATGAAATATCTAATTCTTGTTTTGATTTTGCCTTACAGGTGTGCTGATATCCACCTCTCCCCTCTAATTGGAAATTCTATCTTTCCTGATCTATCTCTCTGCTCTCTCTTTGATTACGAAGCTATTCTACCTAACTCTACACTACAGCTCTATCTAATTTGACAAGCCATTCTATCTTGTATCATCTACCCTATCCCCTCTATCTGGTTTTGGCTCGGTTTGAGTTTACCATCTCTGGTAACTCTTCCCTTGATTTTGGCTCGGGTTGAGTTTACCATCTCTGGTAACTCTTCCCCTGATTTTGGCTCGGGTTGAGTTTACCATCTCTGGTAACTCTTCCCTTGATTTTGGCTCGGGTTGAGTTTACCATCTCTGGTAACTCTTCCCTTGATTTTGGCTCGGGTTGAGTTTACCATCTCTGGTAACTCTTCCCTTGATTTTGGCTCGGGTTGAGTTTACCATCTCTGGTAACTCTTCCCTTGATTTTGGCTCGGGTTGAGCTTACCATCACTGGTAGCTCTTCCCCTGATTTTGGCTCGTGTTGAGTTTACCATCACTGGTAACTCTTCACCTGATTTTGGCTTGTGTTGAGTTTACCAGATTTTATTGACTCATTGTTTGGCCTTATTTTTGGATATTGACAAAAACGTACCTATTTTGATCAAAACTGCAAAGCACTGTTCTAACTTTTGGATTTATCTGTCAAACATATCTCATCAAATACATCTTTACAAAAATATACCTATTTTTATTAGATTTTGAAAAGCACTGCTCTGATATTCGGATTTATCTGTAAACCATATCTTATCGGATCTATCTTTACTAAGATTAAGTCAGATACATTTTGACTGTTGATTATAATATATTTTGATCAGTCAGATTATATATACATTTCTTAACTGAAAAACAAAACAGTTGAAAAGTTTTAAAGGTAGCAAGTTTGTCTTAGTGGAATATATTGTTTATAACAGTATTATCTGTTTCTTTAAGTGTAACAATGCCTAGGAAGAACCAACGATCAAAAGCTCAGAAAGTGAGGTGGCAGAAACTGAAGGATGTTGACTGTCCTACAACAGGTGAGCAGGTCCAAGTTCTACAGAACCTTGAGGAGGTTAATGTGACCGTGTCTGCTGCTGAGAGTCCACAACTCAGAAATGAAGCTCCACGAACTGAACAGATGTCTTATGCTGATGCTTTGAAGAGAGGACTTAGACACATTGATGAACATCAGGTGAACCACAGCAACCCACAGGTATGTAATTCCACTAAACCTCAAAGCCATGTTCCTAGAGTGTCTAATCAACCCAATGTCAATATACAACCATCTGTAACAACTGTGCGTGCTTCAAGAAGCCAGGCCTCAAACATTTATGGTGAGTATAAAAACAGACAGTGCACGGCCAACAGTTTGGTGTTTTTATCATTTCTGCATGAAGATGAGAACATCACCACATCAGATCTTGACCTAGTGTTGGATAAAGGTCATGCAATGTACTTAGAAGCCAGGGAAAGATTTCCAACAAGTGATCATTTAGCCTCAGATGAACTACCACCTGAAGTTACAGCCCGTAGGATTCATTACAACGTGAACATGTCTCATATTTCACGTTATGGAACATTTGGACCTGGACAACTCCCCAGCCTTGCACAAGGACTGAACTGTTTGACCTCAGAGGTGCAGTATGCTCTACTGATTATGGCAGGACTTTGTATCACTGTTTTCAGATGTAGAACAGGTAAATACGGCCTTTTTGACCCCCATAGTCGCGATATTAACGGTCTGCCAGCAATACCTAAGCGTGGGAAAGCTGTGATGCTGAAGTTCAGTTGTCTGGGTGACATGACAGCCAGGATCAGAAGCTTGTTCACAATATTTGACGTGCAGGACTCCTGTTATTATGAGCTGAAGCCTATTGAGTTTTACAGTGAACATGCAGCTGAGCAGAGAAATGTTACTGTACACAAAGATAGCAGAAACAAGACTGATGATGTTCAACCTAACATGTTCAACCATGTTAATGAATCAAACTCACCAAGAGCCACAGGTCAGACAGAAAACGTTTTACCATCAACATCTCAGAAAAATGCTGTACAACAAAATGAGGTTGAAGTCCCATCTCGTACACAAAATCCTCCAAATGAAGCAAACATTACAGCTCAAGTGATGAACCATGATGGTCCTTCTGATTATTCTGATGTTACACTAACTTCTTCTGAAGGACAACAGGGAATGTTCACTGAAACACCAAGTGATCCAGCTCGTGAAGTTTCCAACAGAGAACCAGACATTGCTTCCTGTACAACTGGTGTCAGACATCTTACAGAGTCGGTAACGCAGGAAATCTCATGTAAACTGTCCAAACTCAGCAAACAAGTGAGGAGAAAAATTAAGAGGAGGTCACTGGTCACACAGAAACCACTACAGAGACAAGAAAATCAAAAACAGAAAGAAAGGCAGCTTTATAGAACATTAAAAACAAAGAAAAATACTTATTCTAAAAATGCATATCAAAACAATCCAGCTGTCAGACAGAAAAGGAAACTGCACAATAACAAATCGTACAGAGAAAATGTTAACTATAGACAAAAGAAAAAAGATTGCATGAAAGTGTATTACTCTCAACAATATAAGCAGAGTAAAGAATACCGACAAAATAAACTATTATATGTTAGAAGCCATAAAAGACAAAGTGAACCTTATAGGCAGAAGCAAAGACAGTATTTTGTAAACCGTTACAGAGACAATGAACATTTTAGGCAGAAGCAAAGACAGTATCTTGTAAACCATTACAGAGAGAATGAACGTTTTAGGCAGAAGCGAAGACAGTATCTTGTAAACCGTTACAGAGAGAATGAACGTTTTAGGCAGAAGCAAAGACAGTATCTTGTAAACCGTTACAGAGAGAATAAATCATTTCGGGACAGACAAAGATCTTATTCTGTTCAACGTTATAACATGAAGGAATTCAGGCAGAGACACAGAGAAATAATGAGACAGATCATGAGAAAGAATTACAACAATGAACATTTTAGAAGGATGCATTATTTTAGATGTGCCACGAACATCAAAAGAAAGTATCGACAGATGAACAGACAAGCTGAGAGTGTACAAAGTAACACAGACAACAGTCTGATCAATGAAGCCATATCTGTTTTCAGATCTAATATAAAAGCTGGTCCTACCTATGTTTGCACTGTGTGCCATAAAGCGTCATTTCGTAACCAAGTCAAAGTCTGCACAAGGTCAAATTACACCAAAAATCCAGATGTTGTTGCAGAATGTTTGACAGGAACATACGTTCATGTTTGTAACGAAGACTGTAAAGAAAACTGCTCAGCTCCCCATGAGAGAAAGAAGGAGTGGATTTGTCACACCTGTTCTAAATATGTGAAAAAAGGATTGATCCCAACTTTAGCTGTTGCAAATGCAATGGGCCTTTCAAAAATTCCTCCAGAACTCAAAGACCTGAACATCATGGAGAGACATCTGATTTCTAAATGCATTCCTTTTGCAAAGATTATTCCTCTTCCTAAAGGCAGACAGAATCTCATCAGGGGAAACGTTGTATGTGTTCCAGCAGAAGTTCAGGAGACTGTCAATGCCTTACCCAGACTGAGAAGGAAGTCTCATGTCATAAGAGTGAAACTGAAGAGAACCTTGTGGTTCAAAGGTCACCAGCTGTTCCAGACTGTAACCTGGTCTAAACTGATTCAAGCACTGCACAAATTAAAACAGATCCACCCACAGTATCAAGATGTAACAATCAGAGATGAACCTTTGCTCTGTGACCCAACTTTAAATGATGATGAAGATGATGATGATGATGATGACAACACAAGTATGAGAGATGATGACTATGATGAGGAAGATTTAATGGACATTGACAGGTGTGAGAAGGCTGCACTGTGTGAAGCAGAAAATGAAACTGACTCAGATGTTGACATGTCTTGTGAAGAGGAAAAACATTTAGAAAAGGAACAGAGAGAACAGAACAATGAGGAAAATGATGGAGAAGAAAGTGAACAGAGAGAACAGAACGATGAGGGAAATGATGGAGAAGAAAGTGAACAGAGAGAACAGAACGATGAGGGAAATGATGGAGAAGACAGCGATTTACCAAATGGAGGATTTGCTTTAGAGTCATGTCTTCAGCCTCTAGATGTTTCTGAGGAGATCCTGTGTTACAGTGATGACATTTACTGTGTGGCACCTGCTGAAGGGAACAATCCAGTTAGTTTTTTCCGTACACCTAAACTGGAAGCCATGGCTTTTCCTGTTCAGTTCCCTACAGGTCAGAACACTCTGGATGAAAGGAGACGTATTAAAGTCACACCGAGCAGTTATTTCAAGTCCAGGCTTTTTAGTGTTGATGATCGTTTTGCCAGAGACACCAACTATTTGTTCTTTGCGCAGTTTGTGACCGAGATCCATCTGGCTAAATCCAGCATGACCATACAGTTAAGGAAAGGCAAAACTTTGACCAAAGATGGACGACGGATAACATCTGGTATGTTGCAAAATAAGCAAGAGGTTGAGAGGCTGGTAAGAAATAAAGATGCAACCAGGTTCATGCAGCCATTAAGAGGAACACCTTCTTTTTGGGAGAAGACAACCAAAGAGTTGTTTGCTATGATCAGACAGCTGGGAACTCCTACATTCTTCTGCACATTTTCTGCTGCTGAGATGAGATGGCCTGAAGTGATTACAGCCATAAAAAGACAACAAGGTGAAGGCGTTGACTTTGAAGGGCTCAACTGGACAGAAAAGTGTGTTATACTAAGATCAAATCCAGTAACAACCATGCGCATGTTTGATAAGCGTGTTGAAGCATTATTCAGAGACTTGCTTTTTTCTCCTGCTCAGCCACTCGGTGAGATCTTTGATTTCTTCTACAGAATAGAGTTTCAGCACAGAGGCAGCCCCCACGTGCATGCTCTGTTCTGGATAAGATTTGCCCCTGATGTAGAGAAAGATGATGATCAGACAATCTGTGACTTTGTGGACAGATACATCTCAGCCCAACTGCCCGACCCAGACACACAACCTGAACTGTACAAGAAGGTAACAGAAGTGCAGAAACACAGCAGGAACCACACTAAAACCTGTTTTAAGAGTGTGAACTCTGGATGTAGATTTGGTTTCCCTAAACCCCCCTGCACAAGGACAATGATCACCAGATGTGAAGAGAGTCGGGACACTGCAAATGCAAAAAGGAAACTGGAACCTTTCATGAAGCTGTTAAAGGAACCTGAAGTAGCATCAATGACTTTTGAGGAGATTCTGTCTCAATGTAACCTGACAATAGAAGTGTTTGAAGAATGTCTTCAATGCATGTTCAAAAAAACTACAATCATAATGAAGCGTGATCCAAAAGACATCTGGATAAACAACTACAATGCACCTCTTCTGGAAGCCTGGGACGCTAACATTGATGTTTCCTTCATTGTGACTGTTTATTCATGTGTAATGTACCTGACCAAATACGTCACAAAAAAGGAAAGTGAACTCTCTCAGTACCTTAAAGAGGTCATAGATACGGCCATCATCGACCGGGTCAATGAGTGTAATGAGATGAAGGCAGTCATGCAGGCTTATTCCAAAAAGAGAGAAATCAGCGCTCAGGAGTGTGTGGCTCGTGCATGTGGCCTACATATGAAAAAAAGTTCCCGTAGTGTAGTCTTTGTACCAACTGATGACAATCCTGTGAAAATGAGTCGCCCCATGTCTTTCCTGGAGAGCACAACACCAGACAGTCACAATATTTGGATGACAAGTTTGAATGACAGGTACAAAGCCAGACCTGAGACACCTGAGTATGAGGGAATGTGCTTAGCAGATTTTGCAGCAACATGTACAATTGTCAATGCTCAAGCAGCTAAACGGAAAGGTGTGCTGCCTCTCCTCAATCAGCTGGGATACGTGCAAAGACGTAAGAAAGATAAGCCAGCCGTTATCAGATATTACCACTGTTCTGAGGAAAAGCACCCCGAAGAGTTTTGTGGGCGATTATTAAGACTATACCTTCCTCACCGATCAGAGCAGGAACTGAAGACACCGAATTTTCCAACATTTCAGTCCTTTTACAACTCTGCATGGGTCAAACTACCAGGTTCAGATGATCCAGAGTATGTGAAACTCATTGTTCTGAGAAACAAAGAGAAATATGAAGGAAGCTCAGATGAAATCAATGAAGCTTTGGAAGAATTTGAACGAAACAGAAACACTATCATGGACGAGTGGTGTAATCTTGCCCCTGAATCAGAAGTTGTGAGATTGCAGTGTGATGAGGTAGACAGAGGACAAGCAGACGATCACAACGAACAGGAAAATGTGCCAGACTACAACGCTGATGTTGTAACAGAAGTCAGAGCCGTCAGAGAACCACCTTCCACTGATCCCTCTGTGTTACGTCAGATGTATCAGAATCTCAACCAGAAGCAGGCGTGTGTGTTCTATGCAGTCAGAGACTGGTGCCTGAAACAAGTGTGTGGCCTAAACCCACATCCATTTTTCTACTACATCAACGGTGGTGCAGGAACCGGAAAGTCCCATCTGATTAAATGTATTCACGCCGAAGCATCTAAGATACTGAGCAGACTGCCTGCAAATGCAGAGGAGGCCGATTTATCCAATCCAACTGTTCTGTTGACGTCTTTCACTGGAACTGCAGCCTTCAACATTTGTGGAACAACACTGCACTCTCTCCTCAAACTGCCAAGAAGCTTGAAACCACCAATTCAAGGACTTGGTAACAAGCTGGACGAGGTAAGGTCTGAACTCATTAATGCAGAAATCCTTGTTATTGATGAGATCTCGATGGTTTCAAAGCCCCTTTTTGCCTACGTGGATGCACGACTGAAACAGATTAAAGGCAGTCACAGACCATTTGGTGGAATGTCAGTTTTAGCTGTTGGAGACTTTTATCAGCTGCCACCAGTGAGACAGTCCAAACCTCTCTGTGTGCTCGACCCTGCAGAAATTGACCTTTGGCATGAACATTTTCAGATGATCACGCTTACTGAGATTATGCGTCAGAAAGATGATGTTGCCTTTGCAGAGATGCTGAACCGGATTCGGGTGAAAGAAAGGACAGAGGAGCTCTCTCAAGATGACAAAGGTTTGTTGTCGCATACCGTCACTGAACCAGAACACTGTCCCCCTGACGCCCTGCACATTTTTGCAACCAATAGGAAAGTAGAAGCCCACAACTCTGCGACTTTGGAACGGTTTCACTCTAGTATTATCAAGGTTGATGCAGATGATTTCCAGAAGGACCCACGAACCGGCAGAATGTCTCGACAGGATCAACCTTTGAAAGGCGGCCGAGGTGATTTACCTGACTCTCTGAGAGTGGCTGAAGGAGCACGGGTCATGCTCACCAGAAACATCAACATACAGAACGGTTTGGTCAATGGTGCTTTTGGACAACTAATCAGAGTGGTACGTTCAGAAAATGATCAACACATCATTAAACTTGGACTCAGAATGGACAACCAGGCATCTGTGAGAAACAACCACAGTGGAGCTTCAGAATCTGACGATCTGGTATACATTGAGAGAGCAGAGGATAACCTGAAACAAAGAGGAGTGGTACGTAGGCAGTTTCCTGTCAAGCTGGCATTCTCTTGCACTGTCCACAAAACCCAGGGCCTAACAACACAAGCAGCTGTTGTCTCACTAAAGAACATCTTTGAACCTGGAAT
>JBBPBX010070650.1:0-18531 GCA_038048925.1 Garcialebias charrua | reverse complement strand
ATCAGAGTCAGAGTCAGAGTCAGAGAGTCTTTATTGTCATTTGCACCGCATGTGGTACATGTGATGAAAACGAGATTATGTACACGGGGTCCCAGTTACATCCAACAACAAATGCAAGAGAAAAACAGTAATAACATCTAGAATTAACTAAGAAAAACATCAACTAGTAATACACTAAGCCTAATATAGTGGGAATAAACAGCAGCACGAACATGAGTTTGTATGAGCAGATGGTCACAGATGAACACAGCAACAAGAAAACAGATCAGCATCAGCATGATGTGATATTTTGCAGTGTTTATTTTTTATTTTATTTTTATTTATTCATGAGTCTAACAGCCTCAGGGTAGAAGCTGTTCCTCAGTCTAGTGGTTCTACATTTGATGCTCCTCAACCTCCGTCCTGAGGGGAGTGGGGCAAAGAGTGAGTGTGCTGGGTGAGTGAGGTCTTTCATGATGCAGGTGGCTCTTTTCCTGCATCTGGAGGTGTAAATGTCTGTGATGGTGGGGAGACTGACTCCAACAGACTTCTGTGCAGCCTTCACCACTCTCTGTAGAGTAGGGTTATATAACAATAAATCAGCGTGCTGTAAAATAAGGTAAAATACTTGTAGTGATATAGCAACCTCATGTCCGTATGGGATGTGGGCCTCTCTGCATCTCTCTGAAACTCTCAGTGTTACACCTTCTTGAAGCCTTCAAGGAGACGAGTAAACACTATTTTGGTTAACAATTATTATGAATTAATGGACACTAATTAATCAGATTGAACTTTCTCTTTAATGTGTGTTAATTCAGAATTGATCAAACAGTATTTTTGTCATTTCAATGATGATTTTACTAAACTGGTATATTTTAAATATGACAAAGTTAAGAGAACATCTCAGAATGATCATGCTTTGAACTGTCTGCTCTAGGCAGAATAAGTGTCGAAAGTTGAAGGAACAATTCTCCGTCTATTTGTTTGAACTGTTTTTGGAACGAAAGAGAAGTTCTAGACATAACTTAATCTTCGGTCTCCCGTCCGTTCTAAAAACAATTCATCTGTGCTTAAACAGAGAGTGCTCTGTTTTCACACCTGCAGGTTTTGTTTTGTCTCCGTGCTGGGACTCAGTTCTCAGCACTCACTGAGTTTTAGAGTTCTCGGGGAGAAGGGAAGACGCACGGACGTTTTTCTCCAAGCTGGAGACGGCCCGGTCATGTGTCAACGACCCACGTCTCAGCTGAGAGTCGCGGCAAAGCCTTGCTGTGCCTCAACACTCATTTTCTGAAAGAATTTGTTTTCTGAAGTTTTACTTTGAAAGTCCAACCAGTGCGATTGGGGCCTGTTCCTGCCGGTGAATGCGTGCTCCCGCTCGTCTGATCCAGTCATACACGCACGAAGTCCTCTGGACGCTCACTGGACCACACAGTCCGTTAGTGTCCACAAACTTCTCAGTCCTCACCTCGCAAGACGTCTCGTCACCAGGTAAAGAGGCGTTGTCTGTATGCTGCACGTGTCGGAGGCTCAGCCTGATCCGTATGGGAAAGGTGCCACTCTGGTTGTTTCAAATAATTAATTTCAGTTAACTTAGCTTTCATCTTCTTCCTCCTATTTCTTCTTTTCATAAGCTATTTAATCTGTCAAGTAATGTGCCAACAGTTAAGTTTTAATTGTCTGTTTGTTTTAATTTGAATTCTTGTCAACGTAGTTATTAAATCAGAGCTAATATCGATACAAATGTTTAATGTAATTCTTGTGATAGTTTCAATAAAAGGTCTATTTTTTTGGTAGACCAATATAAATTGAAGTTTCCTGTGAAGTTACATTTCTTGTCTAATCACAGTAAAAACAATTTAGTATCGGAAAAAGGAAGAACTCGCACTTTGGTGGCAGTTTGTGCAAGATTAAAATCTGCTAAACTGCGCATCCAATAATGGTGGCTCAGTAAGTGTTTAAATACCTTACTATACATCATTATTATTCGATTACATACTAAACAAGAACATATTTGCTTTGCAAATTACTTTCAAATAAACTGCAGTTCGTGCTCCGCTACCGTAGTTAACAAGTGCTTACTGCTACTCTCCGTGTCTGACAGGAAGTTGGACACATAATTTTTTTTAAACTTTTTTATTTTATTCATTCATTTCAGATTTAAACAAGAAAGAGAAATTACAATTCACAATAGAGAGAAACAAGAAAGGAAAAAAATCTAAAATGAAAGGTAGCAGAAGAAGAAAAAAATCGTATCTGCCCCATAACAAATCAGTTCAAATAATCAATTCAAAACAATGATCATCTTTAAATAATATAACAAAATAAATAACTCATCACACGTTTACATTTCTAGTACATTTCATATTAACTAAAATTTATATATATTTTTTCAACAATTTAGTCTTAATAATTTTTTTAAATATAGAAATAGACTTTACTTTTTTAAATGGTAATGGTAAATGGAGCTTATTTATATAGTGCTTTCCAGCCCCCTATGAGGGTCCCCAAAGCGCTTTACAATACCAACCATCCACCCATTCATACACACATTCATACACCGGTAGCGGCAGACTGCCATGCAAGGCGCCATCCAGTCCTACCGGGAGCAACTCGGGGTTAAGTGTCTTGCCCAGGGACACAACGACACATGGTGTGGGTAACCGGGATTCGAACCTCCAACCTTCCGATCGGGGGACGACTGCCATTACCACTACGCCTTGGCCGCCCCATGTGTTTTACATCGTTTTCCAAATTATTCCACAAACTTATTCCTACAGTATAGATGTAGACCAACTCTTTAAACTGGTTCTGTACTGAGGTTTTACAAAAATGTTTGTTCCCTTTAAATTATAACAACTTTTCCTTTTTACAAAAATTTTTTTGAATGTATGGAGGTAGTATAGAATTCTGAGCTTTATACATTATTAACAGAATATTATAGCCCACCAAATCGTGAAACGTCAATAGTTTCAGTTGATGAAATAATATACTTGAAGGATGACTGTAATACTTTCTTGTAATAATCCTTATAGCTCTTTTCTGTAGAATAAAAATAGGCTTAGTAATGGTTTTACATGCCTTTCCCCATACATCAACACAATAAATTAGATGTGGGACTATGATTGTATTATACAGCAGATACAAGGCTTTGTTATTTAATAAATCTTTAACTTTGTAGAGCACTGCAGTGGCTCTAGAAATTTTAGTTTTTACAGAATTAATGTGCTGTTTTAATAATAACCATTTGTACAGCAGAGCCCCCCGGAATAAGGTAGATATAATAGGACCATAATAAGGGCAGCTCTTTGATTCCGGGTGGGGCTGGGCCCCCTTGTTTGCACATCCTAACAACGCCTCGGTCTGAAGTCACGCGGCGCGCTCCCGACACAAATAACCGAGCGCGCTCTGGTTCTTCTTCTTCTGTGCTCGGAGCTTCTGTTAGCGGCGGAACCGATGATTACGGAGCAGACGGAGGAAAGACGACCACCAGGGATCCTGCGTTCACCCCCGCACCGTAAACCCACTCACCTGCCCGCTGTGAGCTCCAGGACGGTGGTTCCGAGGTAAGGCGGCGGGTCCGGTTCGGTCGAACATCGGGTTTCTGAGTCCAGAGTCCGTCGGTCAAAACAACAGCAGACGTTAGCTTCCATGTTAGCATCGTGCTAACGCAGCCGTTGCTAGGAAGCTGTTTATCCGGTTAAAAGTGGACTTGATTGGGATGTTTAACAGACTGAGCGGCCTTAAAAAGAACCGCTGAGGTTTAAACTTCCCTGGAGGGTTGTGTAAAACACCCGGGTTCTTGTTTTTAATCTCGTTTCCACCGATAGAGCAGCTAGCTTGTTAGCGCAAGATGCTGCAGGTTAGCGGCGGGATTGGGGCCTGTGTCGGTCAGAGCTTCACCGGCTGTCAGTACCGACCCACCTGGACACTTTCATACAGAGGACGGGGCCTGTTAGTCGGTCAGAGCTTCACCGGTTGTCTACGCCGACCCACCTGGAAAGTTTCATCCAGAGGCCGGGGCCTGTTTGTAGGTTGGAGCTTCGCCGGGTGTCTGCACCGACCCACCGGGACAGTTCCCCTCTCTGCTCAGTGGAAACCAGCCTGGTTCTTGGATCAGGATTCTTGGGGTTTCTGGTCAAACCTGGTTTAGCTAAAGCAAGTCGTGATTTGTCCTGAGACATCAGGTCGAACCGAGCTTGTCCCATAGGAACCACATACAGTAATTGGTTGTTTACATGAACACTTGTGTTTGTTTACATGTAGAAGATGATTTGTGAAAATCGTTAATTTCCTTGAACCTGAAGTCTGTGATGAGGTCATGGTTCTGATGAGGCTGGGATGGACTCTGAGACATCATCATCACCACTGTGATTGTGTCACACAGACAGGTCCTGGTTGTTTTGTTTGGTGCCACAGGCTCACAGATGGCTAATGTCAGACACTGAAACCAGCTACAGAACTTAAGGAGACTCGGGGACACCGTCTGCTCCTGAAGCTCAGGGTAGATTTACTCTTCTCTGTCCATCATTTGTCCTCAGTGTTGCAGCCTGAGTTTTCTCTGAAGGTGTGTCTGATCACTGTCCACCTGTCCTGAATGAGTCAGAGAGGTGTTGAGCTCATTGGATAAGGTTGGAGGGGGTCTGAAGGCATGCTGTCTGACCTGGACGTCTTTTTGTCCTTCTCTTTAGACCATCTGACAGCACTGGATGCTGGGATGGTTTTGGGTTTGAAACTGATGTTTTTATTATTTTCTATTTCTATTTGTGTGTTGTCCTGTGATGGACGAGCACTGTCGCACACCTCCATTAGTGGTTAGACCATTTGTGGCTGCATGGTAGGGGTGGGCTATATGGCTCAAATACTGTATTGTGATATTTCAGAGCATTCTGACGATGACGATAAATTTCGTGATATAACAAAAAAACAACAGAAATCAAAGTTATTTTTATTTGACAAAATTACTGGTAACTTATGTTTGCAGTATTATATAAAATAAAAAAACAAGGGGTAATTTTACTGAAATTACATTATTTAGTAAAGTATTCAGTCTCCAAGTATAAAAAAAATACAATAAAAATGATCCTTATGTTATTTAGATTGCAAAAGTCTGCACAAAATATAGATCAACAAAATCCACCACAAAAACTAAAGTGCAGGTGTAGTTTCCCAAATCGACTACAGTAAATAAAATGAAGCTTAAGATCTGTTGGGTAAAAATGAAACCTACAACAAAACTTCCAGAACTTGTAACAAGGTGATCAGCTGACCCTGAAGCTTGTTGATGTTTCAACTTCAGTTTCATCTCTGCTGGTTTCATTACAGAACAAAACGAGTCCTGCAGAACGGGATTTACTCAGGTTTATGTTTTTATTTTTTGTGTGATCAGACCGTTTAGAATTAGATGCTGAAACAGAAGTCTGATCCATAACCTGTGGGTTAAAGGCTCAGAACAGGGCTTTGTCTGAAATTTGAATTTTCTGTGTGCCGTCCCTCTGCTTCACCTGTCACCTGACCACCTGTGCACTTTGCATGCACAAGGTGTGACTCTGGGCTAGGCTTTTAGATGGCTCTGGTTTGTTAAGTGTCCTTGGGTGTCATGAAAGGCGCTTTTAAATAAAATGATTATTATTATTATAGATGGCAGGGGTTGTTTGAAACAGACCTTCTGATGGTGAGCCCAGTGGGTCAGATGTAATCTGGACTTTGAAAGGTTTGCCTCATGTTTCTCTTCATAGACCTGATTTTACCTTCCAGGTACAGTTTTCCTGCAGACATGAGTCAAAATGTTGCTTTGTCAGAACGCTGGGCGTTCGTTTGGTGTTTAGGATGAGCAGGGTGTGTATTCTGGACTGATGCTGATGATGGAGGCTGCTCTTGTGCAGTCTGATGGTGGAGGGAAGTCCTCGCGCGCGTGCGTGTGTTTAGATTGATCGTGTGAGTCTTTTGTGTGGATGTGTTGGGGGTGGGCTTGTCTTTGCTTTTCTCTTCCTGCTGGGTGTCACATCTCCATGGTAACAAGCTGTTTACAGCTTGCTGTTTTTCCTGCAGTGGAAAGATGGGATGTTCGACTAAAAGAATGGAAAGCTTCTCTCTGAAGGTACACTGAATAGGGGTGCACCGATTTCAATTTTCTGGCCGATTACCGATTTTTAGAAAGTCTGACCTGCCGATTCCGATTTTGGCCGATACCGATTTTTGGGTGTTAAAAGGTCAAAATGCACCCTAAATTTTCAGGATTTTCCAACCTTTGCTGAGGCAGATAAAATCGGTAGATAAAATCGGCTTCTCATTTAAAGATCGGCCGATCACCGATCTCCCCAAATTAAGGAAATCGGAGCCGATCGATCGGGCGGCCGATTTATCGGTGCATCCCTAACACTGAACGAAATAAAATCCTGAGAACGTCGGCTGTGACCGAACTGTCTTTAGGTGTGTTTACATGGACATAAGTAATCAGATCAAACGGCCGATCGGATCAAAAGTGTGTCATGTAAACACCCCGTTCGGATCATTTTTTGTGTTTTCGGCGTGATCCGGCCTAATTTGTGATCAGCTCGAAACAGGTGGTTTACACCGATCCGTTACCCGTTCGGTGTGCATGTAAACACTTGATCCGTTCCGTTTATCAAACTGTCCTGACTGCGCATGTGCGCTGCGCACGCACCCCCCCACCCCACCCCTCGTGTTTCCTTCTCTGCCTAGCTAGTGGGTAGATGCTAACGCATGGTGGGGAAGCAAAAATGGTCGGTGAGCGATGCAACATTTCTAATAGAAACGTTAAAATAGCTCAAAACTATCAAACGCCTTGACCGAACGTGTGGGAACACGGAGTTATTTAAACAAGTACATGAAAAGCTGGAAGAAGCTGGAGATCGCTGGAAGTGCTTGAAAGCTAAGTGCTACAAAGCTAAAAACAACAACGGGAGAAGTACGACCCCACCACTTTTTCATTTTACGTGTTGATAAATGAACTGATGAGAGATCTGCCACTTCCAACACAGCAGGCAGCGGTGTGGATCTAGGTGATGAGGAGGAGAGGAATCTGAGATGAAGCTAACCAGAGGAGCAAAGCATCCTTTCTGGTAAGTTAGACTCTTCAAACCACATTAACCCTCTGTACTGTATTACCTGGAGTAATTAGAAACAACAAATATGTTAAAATGTAATTATAATAAGAAATAAGAGTAGCTTTAGGGCAGTACAGTACTACTGTATTGTACATTAAAACTCCTCCAACTAACCAGATAATTAACCTAACAAATTTCAACATATCAGTAGTCCAGTTAAACTTTATTTTGTTTGTTTTTCAGATGATGAGTCCAGCTTTGAAGAGGCAGCAGCACACAACAGACAGTGGCAGGTGATGGTGGCAGGTGGCAGAAGATGCAAGAGTCCCACGTCTTAGGAATCCCAAGAAGTTCACACATGTGCTTTAGAACAACTCAAAACTGATTTGAAAATGTTTCAATTCTCCACAACCATGTTTCTTTGTCCCCTGACAGATCTGTAAATGTATTTTTTACACAGACATTAGGATTGATAGTTTATGGTACAATTAAGATGTCCTAACTTAATACAGTCAGGTGGTTTAATAAGGACTCTGAGTTTCTGCATGACTCACAGGATAAAAACACATTTGCTGTTCTATCAGGATACAGAAACATACATTTTGGAAGTAAAATCGATTATTTTGTCACCAATTTTGTTGTCCTAAATCACATGCATACATCGAAATTGTGAAAGTATGCGATGAGTTGATAAAGAAGTTACTGAATTACAGGTTACTGTAGTTTTTAAATGACCAAAGAATGTTTTTTTTGTTGTTGTCATCATTACAAGATTTGATCTGTGCACATCGTCTATTTTGCACACACATTTTGAATGTTTAATTTTTATGTTTTTCTGATATACCTCAAATTGCACTAAGAAAGAAACTTGTTTCAAACAAGCAAGCAGTACCAATTGTTTACAAGAATTTGTTAAAATGTTTGGTCCATTAAAGAGCTCAGATGTTCACTAGTATTTGCAGTTTTTTATTGTGATAATTTTATACAAATGTTAACTGCATGTGAACACAAATACATGACAAGTATCTTTTTAGAAGAACTCTCCACCGTGACTTCATCAACCCGAAGGTCATCTCTACCTCCACCTGACTGAGCAAAGGTAAACATTAAATGACTTGAGGAGTCAGACGAGGAGAGTTTGGGTATCCTTTGACGAGCCAGTCCAACAGCAGGTATGCAGGATCACCTGAAGAGACTGACGTCCTTCAATGTTCCTCACAGACTGCAAAAAAAGGACATGCCAATATTATTTAGTGTTCAACTTTTTATTTGTTTAAAGATATGGTTCAAACAAATTTTATTTAAAAAAAATCTTTACAGCTAAGTATGTCTACTGATTAGCTGTAATGGTTTAATACTAAATACAATAGTAAATTTTAGCCTTACATTTTGGCAACATTTAACTATTTGCATTTAACATTTAACTATGCGTGGGTTTCCTCCGGGTACTCCGGTTTCCTCCCACAGACCAAAAACATGCACGTTAGGCTGATTGGTGACTAAATTGACCCTAGGTGTGAGAGTGGATGGTTGTTTGGTGTGAGTGAGACAGGTCCCTCTTGTAAATGAGTCCCCATGACTCAAAGAGGCCTGTATAAATAAAGGTTGAATGAATGAATGAATTTGTTTAAAGACATGGTTCAAACAAACATTTTTTTAAATAAAACTTTACAGCTAAGCATAAGCATCTCTACTTTGAGATACTTCTTAGCTGTAATCGTTGTAGTAAAACTAAATACAATATAGTAAATATTAGCCTTACTTTTGTCAACAGATGAGCCCTTTGATAGAGTCTGAGTGGCGCAGGACATCATGAGCACTGCCTGGCATCGTGTCACTGATGCTCCAGAAACAGGAAAACAGAGAAAGAATAGTAATTAATAACAAATACAGACAGTATCACGCAGACAGGTAGAAAAGGAAAGGGCAAAAAAGTTTATTAGCATACAGCGTTTTTATTATCTTACCAACAGTTGTTGTCCACGACAGCTTGGAGGACAGAGGACGTCCAGCGCTCTCATCCTGTGAATAAAAAAACTAAAAGCACGCGCTGCTTCACCTGTAGTTCAATCAGGGAGTGCAGTAAAAACTCAGTCTCCGTCATTACAATCTGGTGCGGGTCCATTGACGCGTCTGTTTACTTTCGTCCCGGAAGCAACTTCTTCTTCTGTGGTTTTAACGGAAGTAACTTCTTCTTCGGTGTTTTTTTAAGGGGGAGTGTACCACTCTGCGCATGTCAGAACTTCTGATCAGAATAAAAGCCTGCTGCATGTAAACACTCGTCATGAACGGATTGTGCACATGTAAACGGTACTATCTAATTGTGCGATCAGAACACATTTCAATCAGGTCACAAAATTTTGTCCATGTAAACACAGCTTTTGACATCGTAGCATTTGGATCATGAGGCAGCAGGCTGAGGATGAATTTGTAAATGAACATGTACCAGTGTAGAAGTTTGCAGGTAGAAAATAATGGTCGGTTTGCCATAGTGTATAGGGTACAGTGGTGCATGAGAGGTTTACATTTTATGAGTCACAGAGCTCCATGCTGAGTACCGTATATGTTGGTGAAGATTCTCAGTCATCCATGAAATGATGAATCCAAAAACAATTAAAGGCAGAAACAACTGCACTTCTATATAGCTGAAGATGTTTTACTTCTTGGTTGAGAACCAAAATGTTCACCTTTTGGACTGAGAAGACAGATGTTTGTGGGGTGGGGGGTGTTGAAGGAAGCATCTTTGTAAAAAGAGAAACCAATTTTAAACAGAGCAGGAGGTCTCAGATTTTGGCTTTCAAGAACCTATAATGCGACTTTAGGCTTGATGCCCAGTCAGTTCCACACCAATCAAGACCTTTATTCATGTGACCATTGGCCCATCTGTGAGTCAGAGAGTCAGAGTCAGAGAGTCTTTATTGTCATTTGCACCGCATGTGGTACATGTGATGAAAACGAGATTATGTACACAGGGTCCCAGTTACATCCAACAACAAATGCAAGAGAAAAACAGTAATAACATCTAGGATTAACTAAGAAAAACATCAACTAGTAATACACTAAGCCCTAATGTAATAGAAAAACATCATTATAAACAGCAGCACGAACACGAGTCTGTATGAGCAGATGGTCACAGATGAACACAGCAACAAGAAAACAGATCAGCATCAGCATGATGTGATATTTTGCAGTGTTTATTCGTGTTATTATTTATTCATGAGTCTAACAGCCTCAGGGTAGAAGCTGTTCCTCAGTCTAGTGGTTCTACATTTGATGCTCCTCAACCTCCGTCCTGAGGGGAGTGGGGCAAAGAGTGAGTGTGCTGGGTGAGTGAGGTCTTTCATGATGCAGGTGGCTCTTTTCCTGCATCTGGAGGTGTAAATGTCTGTGATGGTGGGGAGACTGACTCCAACAGACTTCTGTGCAGCCTTCACCACTCTCTGTAGAGCTTTCCTCTCTGCAACTGTGCAGCCTCCATGCCACACGTTGATGCTGGAGCACAGGATGCTCTCCACTGCACACCTGTAGAAGGAGGTGAGGACTGGGCTGCTCAGACCAGCTCGTCTCAGCCGTCTGAGGAAGTAGAGTCTCTGATGACCTTTCTTGATCAGGCTGGTGGTGTTGTTGCTCCAGCTGAGGTTATCATTCATGTGTACACCCAAGTATTTGTAGCTGGAGACCACTTCCACTGCAGATCCACTTATGTTCAGTGGGGTGTGGGTGTGTTTGTTCCTTCTGAAGTCCACAATCATCTCCTTTGTCTTCTTCACATTCATGTGAAGGTTATTCTCTTTGCACCAGCTCTCCAGGTGTTCCACCTCCTGTCTGACTAGAGTCAGACTAGGGCTGGACGATTTTGGAAAATATTCTAATTGCGATTTATTTATTTATATTTATTTTTTACCCCAATTTAATATCAGATTATTTTTCAATGTCCTCTTCTCATGTATTTTTCAACTAACACAAGCAATAAATGAATCTGTTTCAGTTGCAGAAATCTTCACTGTTTTCAGCTCTGCTGCAACTCTGTTTCTTGTATAGCTCCGGGATAGCAACTCGGCTAAAATGTGAGCGAGGGCATTCTGTACCGGTCCGCTTATGTATTGTTTGCCAAAACCATAAACCCAGACTTGTTCACTATATAAATGGATATCATGTCTTTCACTATGAACTCCGTTACTGCTCGAGTTATTTCCATGTGCTGTTTTGAATTATGTTCATATGGAGTAAAACCCTCAAACAGTTCAGTCAGTGATCCCTGTCGACTGGTACTTTGCTTACTTGAAGTTGAAGTACAGTATGGGTCATTGGCATTCTAGTCATGCAACTAATGGCTTTATGATGGTTTTTTTTTATGTTGATAAAGATTTGTGGTATTACCTCGAGAGGTAGCAACAGCAGCAAGGCAGGTTCTGCATAACACATGTCATTGTGCAGAACCTTCTTTTTTATAGCCAAAATAATTCAAAACAGCGGAAGTGCTGCCCCTCTAACTTTCAGATGCATCAGCTTCTGTCAAGCCTGGTGCCATTGTACAACCGGTTAAAATGCAGTGTTGACTTCTCCCACTTTCTGCTCTGCTTTGCTCCACTCACTCTCAAGTCACATAACCAGATCACGTGCACAGACAAATAGCAGCCTTAGCAATTAGAAAATCTTGTTTTAGCATATTGCGATATTATTGCAAATGCATTTAGGTAACTGTTCAGCTCTAAGTCAGACTAACAAAGACCCTAACAATCCTCTGTTGTGAGGAGTGAAAGGGCAATCTGCATGTGTATCTAGCTTACAGAACACTTCAGAGTTATAACTTGAACCCCACACACTCTGTTCTTTGAACTGAGAAAGCTCCTCATATGAGAAGCAAAACGTCTTCAGCTACAGAAATAGAAGTCCAGTTGTTTTTGCCTTTAATCTTTTTTGGATTTTCCATGATAAGCAAGATCCAGCTTGTACATGGAGGCGGCTGGGGCGTTCATATAAATAATATCCCCATAGTAGGGGTGTAACGGTACGCTAAAATCACATTTCGGTTCGGTTCAACTACAAGGAGGGCTCGGTTCGGTTTATTTTCGGTACAAAAAAATATATTTTTGACAAAATAAAGACTTACAAAATGTTTATTTTGAAAATATGCCAAAAATATGTTTGTATTGTATTGTAGTAATAAATAAAAGTGACCCATTTGGATGATATTTTAAATAAACAGCACTCTACAATAAATAAACTATATGAACAATAATACAAATCTTAATAAATACAATAACAGTCAGAACCAGAACAATAAGCAGCAACAGACTGTTTACAATCTAACTAATCAAGTTTTTGTCCAGTAGCAGCAGTGTGGCTGTATTTGTCCTCATTACTGTACTCACAACTTCTTCTTGGTGGGACAGGTCCTGGAACAGTTCAGAGTTCAGTTCAGTCATCACACACTTCTTAGCTGCAGGTGGATTTCCCTGAAGTGGATAAGAGAGCAGCTACCTCTGTCACAAGCTGTGTTTCCATCCATTTTCATTTCGAATTTTGAGCTAATTTTTGAAATCTCGCAAATATGTAAATACAAATTAATGCGAAGCAGAAGTGTTTCCATCAACTGGCTTGAATCGCATCTACCGGGCCACGCACAGCGTCATTACGTCAGACGTCAGCGTCATTACGTCAGACGTCAGCGTTACGCATGTCTACAGTAAACAGGAAGTAGCGGTTGAAAACAGAACCCGGCCACACATCTCGTCAAAATGGAGAGAATATTTCAGGTACGTGTTGCTATCGGGCAAGTTGTATTTATTCTGTCATGCCAACTAGTTTTAGCGATGTTACATGTTGTCCGGAGCGGAAACAGCTGAACGTCACGTGACGTGAATGTTCGCTACGGCAGAACTGAGTCGGCAAATCTGTTTCCATCTGTCGTTTTGCGCATCTGCTCATTTTCGAAGATCCCAAAAACCACCTCAAGCGAGCGTATAAACTTTTTGGCGAATTTGAGGAAGTAAATTCGGATTTTGCCGTTTCCATTAAGCTTTTCTGCTGCGATACTTCAAAATGCGCATCTAGAAACCTTGATGGAAACACGGCTACAGACTGGAAATAAAAAACAAAAGAGGTAAAAAAAAAACAGTTAATAAGATTATGATTAAAAAAAAAAGATTATTTAGATAATAATAATAAAAGAACAATACCTCTTGAACGGTTGAATCGCTCACTCTTCATCATCATGGCAGGGCTTTAATCTGGTCCAGGGCTTGTTGACAACATCAGTTAGTTTTTTCATAAAGAGCTGAACTTTTTGAAGTGTTGACGTGATGAATGTCTCATAGCGACGCTCAGTAACTTTAAAGCCTGCGCATATAACAACGTTCAGACTTAGATTCAGAGATTTAAAAACTCATACAGCTTGTGTTATTGCTCTGGACCGCTCTGAATCACCTGATGAAGTAGTTTTAATGCAGCTGTTGTTAGCGCTGTTTCAGCAACAGCTGTTGTTTCTTCGTTCACGTTCGGATGACAGTTTCCAGCGCGTTCACGTTAGACGTGTTTCTGCTGCAGAGTCTTCATGAAACAACGTCCACACAAGCTACGTGTGCGCTCGTCAGTGTTTCCCCTAGTTAACTTACCATGGCGGGGTGCTCATCTCATCCATGATTTTTGTTGACGGGGGGACGGACACGTCTGAGTGCAGCTTGTAGGGGCAGGGGGCATTCAGCACGAGGGGAGAGGCAACGTGAGCGCTCCCTTTAGCTTTTTAGCTAGAGAGCCTGTATTTTGTGCTGCTAGCTTAGTGCTATGCCAGTGCTGGGTGGGTGGGGGGGTCAAGTTTGGTCTGGTAGGCGGGGTGCTCAGTTCTGTTGACGGGGTGGCGCACCCCGCTTGTATAATGGTAGGGGAAACACTGCTCGTCTTTTAACAAGAAAGCTATTACGTTCATAAACAGGAGACTGCACGAGAGGCTAATGGCTAAAAGCTGCGCGTGCCGTGCGATAATAGCTCCGTGCTGAAACGCGCCCAGGAAATTTTGTTCCGCGGTGCATATATTCCCCTGTTAAGAACGTTTAATGAGTGAAAAAATAACCGAAACGGTACGCAGGTGGACCGAACCGAACGTGGTGTACCGAAACGGTTCGGTACACCCACTACAACCGTTACATGCCTACCTCATAGTCCAACTGCAAACAAGATTTTACTGGCCAGGATGCTGTAGTGTGGAACTTCACAGTTGCGGAGCATTTCACAGCTCCTTGGGGGGTTCCCCTGAAAATCTCCACTCTGAGGCTGCCTTTACACGGACACGGCCGGGGGAAACATAGTTTTTTGGATGTTGATTCGAGGGGAAAAAGTCATTTACATGACCACATTCAGGGACCGTTTACACGGCACACATTTTGAGTGAAACTGCATCTTTCTTTGCAGGTCGGATGTTCATTTACGCAACATCGTCACCCGCCTCTTTGTGGGTTATCAACCTACTTCTCAGAGTGGAGGTTTTCTGTTGGACCACCCGCTGAACGTGTGAAATGTCCGGCAGAGGTATAAAAGCACATGTGCACTTTAGGCATATATTTCACGTATGCATGGACCAATGGCATATTTCTATCAACAACAATGGCGCCGGAGTATGACACTGCTTTCTGTGCTACGACTGATGGTGAAATACATTTTGGGTCTCGTAGTTGATCTATGCCGGAATGTAGCTGCTGTGACCGACATCTGTGTTGGAAGAGACGCCAGTCGGATCTAGTTCTATTATCGCTATTTATTGAACGAGGTACCGTAGGCGTATGTCATGCATGGT
This sequence comes from Garcialebias charrua, assembly GCA_038048925.1. Classification (NCBI taxonomy): domain Eukaryota; kingdom Metazoa; phylum Chordata; class Actinopteri; order Cyprinodontiformes; family Rivulidae; genus Garcialebias; species Garcialebias charrua. The sequence goes on along the minus strand of JBBPBX010070650.1, from coordinate 3,693 downwards.
GCTTGACTATAACATACTAAATGCACTAAATAATTACAGTAACAATGATAAACAATAGTGGTGGGAGATGTAATGAAGCTATCTGAGTTAAATGAAGCCAACAGTTCAAGTTATGTGACTTGAACTGTTGATGATGTGAAACATTGCATGTTATTAAAGTTGAAAATAAAGATATCCCGTTAACCGGTAATTCTATTTATTCAACATCACAAACTTTGCAGATTATTATTATTTTTTTACATTCAACCTTTATTTGGGGAGTGGTGGCGCAGAGGTTCGAGACGGTGGGCCTGTGATCGGAAGATCGCCGGTTCGAGCCCCGGTACCGACAACATCAAGATGTGGGTGGGAAAAGGTGAAACGCCCACACCTGCCTCCACCCTCATTCGCCCCACCTTGGGCCATGAGCAAGGCCCTTAACCCCCACCATCTGCTCCCTAAAACAGGTCTCAGTTGAAAATGAGTTCTCGTGGCTCAATGAGACTACCTGGATAAATAAAGACACCTGGATAAAATAAAGACCTGGATAAAATAAAGACCTGGATAAATAAAGACTACCTGGATAAATAAAGACTACCTGGATAAAAATATATGAGGTTGATGATGAAATTGAATTTTTTTTATTTCCATCTATAAATGAAAGTAAATATTATAATGAAAAACAGTTCGATAACATTAAAATAATAAATGGAAGTCTCCATTATTCACTTTAATTGCAGAAGCATCAATGCAAGTATATCAAAGATAACAGCTTACTTAAAAAAATTAAACAACACTTTTACAATAATAGCACTTTCCGAAACATGGCTGAACGATGAAAACATAAATAATGCTTATATTGAAGGATATGAATTGTATTATAAAAATAGAAATAAAAAAAGGGTGGAGGAGTAGCTCTATTTATTAACAGTGAAATAAAATGCAAACAAATTGGTGACATGTCTATAGTTGTAGATAATTTAATGGAAATGATAACTATAGAAATAATAAACAAAAATGACAAAAACTTCATAATAAGCTGTGTCTATCGATCACCTGGGTCAAATATAGAGTTATTCACTGATAGAATCCTGGAGTTGTTAGAAAAGAGAGGAAACAAATCAGTTTTCCTATGTGGTGACTTCAACATTGATCTGGGTAATAAGACTGACTCTAATAACATCAGTACTTTCACAAATTCAATGTACAGTTTAAATTTATTTCCTTTGATATCAAATCCAACGAGAATAACAACGCACAGTTCCACAACAATTGATAATATTTTCACTAATTTAGCAGATGACAAAATAATAAGTGGTATTTTGATGGCTGATTTGACTGATCATTTACCAGTTTTTACAATTTATAATAAAGAAGATAGTATTACAAGACCGGTTATAAGAACGAAAAAAATAATAAACACATCTAAAAAATCATTAGATAGATTTAAAGATGACTTGAAAAAACAAAATTGGAATGATGTGTATGTGGATGACGTAAACAAATCATATGATGAGTTTATGAAAATTTTGGATGTTTTGTATACAAAAAATTGTGTGCAAAAAAATCATACTAAGAAACGTATTATCGATCAACCGTGGATGACGACAGGACTGAGAAACGCATGCAAGAAAAAAAACTATCTGTATTCTTGTTTCTTGAAACACAGTACAGGTAGTCCCCGATTTACGAGCGAGATCCGTCACAGCGAGGCGCTCGTAAACCGGAAATCTCGTAATTTGGAACGGCCGCCATTTCGCTCGTAAATCCGGAAATCCGCTCGTAAATTGGAACGGTTTTCGCTAGCGCACCTAAAAACACTCTATTTTCATCTAAAAACTACTTTTGAGTGCATAAAAATGATCGGAAACGTGTGTTTATATGCTTAACTTGCTAACTGAAGTGAAAAAACACATGAAAACTCAGTATTTTTTTCGTTTTTTCCAAAAATGTGCAGCTCGTAAGTCTGGAACCTCGCAGATCAGAGCGCTCGTAAATCGGGGACTACCTGTACTGTACTCCTGAGGCGGAAAATAAATACAAAAAGTATAAAAACAAATTAACGGGAATTATAAAAAAACAAAAGAGAGAATATTATAGTGAACTATTCCATAAAACAAGTGGTGATATGAAAGCAACTTGGAGAGTGATGAACAGTGTTTTGAACAAACGCAAAAATAGTCTGAGCTTATCTCAGTATTTTGTGGATGAAAATAATGAAATACAAGAAGAACATGAAGTTGTAAATGGATTCAATAATTATTTTGTGAACGTGGGACCACACCTTGCAAAAACAATTCCATTAGTTGATAAGGATGTGTGTCACTTAATCAAAGGTTGTGAAAACACTGTTTCTACATGAAATTGATAAGGAAGAAATATTGATAGTAGTTAAAAATTTTGCTGACAAAAAATCTAAGGACTGGGTTGATATGGACATGATGGTTGTAAAGGACATAATAAGTCTTGTTATCGAACCGTTCTCATACATATGTAATTTGTCTTTTTCCACGGGTGTATTTCCTGAAAATATGAAAGTAGCAAAGGTGATCCCTATTTTTAAAAATGGTGACAAATGCGTCTTTAACAACTATAGACCAATATCATTGTTGCCGCAATTTTCCAAAATTCTAGAAAAAATATTTGTAACCAGATTAGATAAATTTCTTGATAAATATAATATTTTAAGTGACAGTCAATATGGTTTTCGATCTAAAAATTCTACATCCATGGCTCTTATGGAACTAACGGAACAAATTACCACAGCCATTGATCAAAAGCAACATTGTATTAGTCTGTTTATTGATTTAAAGAAAGCATTTGACACAATTGACCATACCATTCTCACTAATAAATTAAACAAGTATGGTATTAGAGGACTAGCACTACAGTGGGTGTCTAGTTACTTGAAAGATAGACAACAGTTTGTACAAATTGACGGCATACGATCAAACCTCTGCAAGATCACATGTGGAGTCCCACAAGGCTCAATACTTGGACCAAAGTTGTTTATTTTGTATGTGAATGATCTAGTGAAGGTGTCTGGACTTCTAAAATGTGTTCTCTTTGCTGACGATACAACTTTTTTTTATTTTGGTAGTGATTTAAATCAAATGTCTGAGCTGTTAAAAATGGAGTTTGTCAAATTACAAACTTGGTTTAAATTGAACAAACTATCATTAAACCTAGATAAAACAAATTATATGTTATTTAGTAATAAAAAGGATAAATTGGATTTTTCTTTTAAAATTGATGGTGTTGAAGTTCACAGAGTAAGCGAGGTGAAGTTTTTGGGGGTAGTTATTGATGACAAACTGTCGTGGAAACAGCATATAAATTTAGTTAAACTTAAGTTATCTAGATCTACTGCGGTGCTTTACAAAGTGAAAGATTTGTTGAATGATAAAGCTCTGTATCTGTTATATAATGCAATTTTTGTTCCACATTTAATTTATTGTGTTGAAGTTTGGGGAAAGGCGTGTAAAACCATAACGAAGCCTATTTTTATTTTACAAAAAAGAGCTGTCAGAATAATTACAAGAAAGCCTTACTGTCATCCGTCGAATATATTGTTTCAACAACTTAAGTTGCTAAAGTTTTATGATTTAGTGGATTACAATATTTTGTTGGTAATGTATAGAGCCCATAATAATGTACTGCCTTCAAATGTTCAAATTAATTTTGTAAAGAGGACGAGCTGCTATAGTCTAAGGG
>JBBPBX010070648.1:2098-12767 GCA_038048925.1 Garcialebias charrua | reverse complement strand
TATATATATATATATACTAAAATAACCTAGTACTTTTTTCATTCATTAAACCTTTATTGAGGCAGGTTAATCTCATTGAGCCTCGAGGACTAATTTACAAGAGAAACCTGCTACAAACTAAAGAATGATGACAACAGCAACAAGTAGATTTTCCTTGAACAATCAACAATAGAAAAACATAAGAGTAATACAGATTTTTTTTTACAAGTTAAAACAAAGATATCAAAGTAGTAAAACTGACAGATTATGAGGCAGATGTAGAAAATCAAAAACAGAAACATGTACATGTCTGCATTGGTTTTTGCCAGGAGTCCAACAGATTCTTAAAGCCATTTAGAGAGGTCAAGGCCGAGAGCTTCAGATCTTTCTGTAAGATATTCCAGGAAGCAGGAGCGGAGTAGGAGAAGGCCCTTTTGCCAAGCTCAGTCCTCACTGACGGAACACTGTAGGTAATCATGTCCTGAGAGGGCACACTGTAGCTGCACTCACGCAAAGACATGTAGGAGGAGATGTATGAAGGCAGCAGACCAAGAAGTGATTTAAAGATGAAAATGTACCAGTGGAAGAGTCTCATTCATCCATCCATTTTCGTCCGCTTATCCGGGGTCGGGTCGCGGGGGTAGCAGCCTAAGTAGGGAGGCCCAGACTTCCCTCTCCCCAGCCACTTGGAGCAGCTCCTCTGGGGGAATCCCAAGGCGTTCCCAGGCCAGCCGAGAAACATAGTCCCTCCAGCGTGTCCTGGGTCTTCCTCTGGGCCTCCTCCCGGTGGGACATGCCCGGAACACCTCACCAGGGAGGCGTCCAGGAGGCATCCTAACCAGATGCCCGAGCCACCTCAACTGGCTCCTCTCGATGTGGAGAAGCAGCGGCTCTACTCCGAGTCCCTCCCGGATGACTGAGCTTCTCACCCTATCTCTAAGGGAGAGTCCAGACACCCTGCGGAGAAAACTCATTTCAGCCGCTTGTATCCGAGATCTCGTTCTTTCGGTCACAACCCAAAGCTCATGACCATAGATGAGGGTGGGAACGTAGATCGATCGGTAAATTGAGAGCTTTGCCTTTCGACTCAGCTCTCTCTTCACCACGACAGACCGGTACAGCGCCCGCTTCACTGCGGATGCTGCACCTATCCGCCTATCGATCTCACGCTCCAGTTTTCCCTCATTCGTGAACAAGACCCCGAGATACTTAAACTCCTCCACTTGGGGCAGGACCTCCTCCCCGACCTGGAGAGGGCATGCTACCCTTTTCCGGCTCAAGACCATGGCCTCGGATTTGGAGGAACTGATCCTCATCCCGGCCGTATCACACTCGGCTGCAAACCGCTCCAGCGAAAGCTGTAGATCACGATCTGATGAAGCCAATAGGACCATATCATCTGCAAAAAACAGAGAAGCGATTCTAAGGCCACCAAAACGGATCCTCTCAACACCTTGGCTGTGCCTAGAAATTCTGTCCATAAAAGTTATGAACAGAATCGGTGACAAAGGGCAACCTTGGCGGAGTCCAACTCTCACTGGAAACGAGCCTGACTTACTGCCGGCAATGCGGACCAAGCTCTGACACCGGTCGTACAGGGACCTAACAGCCCATATCAATGGGCCTGGTACCCCATACTCCCGGAGTACCCCCCACAGAACCCCCCGAGGGACGCGGTCGAATGCCTTTTCCAAGTCCACAAAGCACATGTAAACTGGTTGGGCAAACTCCCATGTACCCTCCAGGACCCTGCTGAGGGTGTAGAGCTGGTCCAGTGTTCCACGACCAGCACGAAAACCACACTGTTCCTCCTGAATCCGAGGTTCGACTATCCGACGGACCCTCCTCTCCAGAACCCCTGAATAGACCTTACCAGGGAGGCTTAAGAGTGTGATCCCCCTATAGTTGGAACACACTCTACGGTCCCCCTTTTTGAATAGAGGAACCACCACCCCAGTCTGCCAATCCAAGGGAACTGCCCCCGATGTCCACGCGATATTGCAGAGTTGCGTAAGCCAACACAACCCCACAACATCCAGAGCCCTAAGGAACTCAGGGCGAATCTCATCCACCCCCGGAGCCTTGCCACCGCGGAGCTTTTTAACCACCTCGGTGACCTCAGCACCAGAGATTGGAGAGCCCGACCCAAAGTCCCCAGGCTCCGCTTCCTCAGTGGAAGACGTGCCAGTAGGATTGAGGAGGTCTTCGAAGTACTTCCGCCCACCGACTCACAACATCCCGAGTTGAGGTCAACAGCACGCCATCCCCACCATAAATGGTGTTGGTCGCGTACCGCTTTCCCCCCCTGAGACGCCGGATGGTGGACCAGAATCGCCTCGAAGCCGTACGGAAGTCATTCTCCATGGCCTCTCCGAACTCCTCCCACGCCCGAGTTTTTGCCTCAGCAACCACCCGAGCCGCATGCCGCTTGGACTGTCGGTACCTATCTGCTGCTTCCGGGGTCCCACAGGCCAAAAAGGCCCAATAGGACTCCTTCTTCAGCATGACAGCATCCCTCACCGCCGGTGTCCACCACCGGGTTCGAGGGTTGCCACCACGACAGGCACCAACAACCTTGCGGCCACAACTCTGATAAGCTGCCTCGACAATAGAGGCGCGGAACATGGCCCACTCGGACTCAATGTCCCCCGCCTCCCTCGGAACGTGTTCAAAGCTCTCCCGGAGGTGGGAGTTAAAGCTCTGTCTTACGGGAGACTCTGCCAGACGTTCCCAGCAGACCCTCACAATACGTTTGGGTCTGCCTGTGTGAGGTTGAGAGGTTCCGTCTAGAATTAGTCGGACTCACCTCAACACATGGCTCTGGCTCTGGAACCAGTTTCCTTGAGAGGGGTTGGACACTCTTCTACTCTGGAGTTGCCCCTGGTGAGAGGCGCCGAGCAGGAGTGGGCATACTCTTGCCCCCCATCTTGGTGCCTGTACGTTGGGGTTCACCCCGGTGAACGAGAGGGTAGCCTCCCTTCGCCTACGTGTGGGGGGACGGGCTCTGACTGTTGTTTGTGCCTATGCGCCAAACGGCAGCGCAGATTACCCACCCTTTTTGGAGTCCTTGGAGGGGGTATTGGAGAGTGCGCCTCCTGGGGACTCCCTTGTTCTGCTGGGGGACTTCAACGCTCACGTGGGCAATGACAGTGAGACCTGGAGGGGTGTGGTTGGGAGGAACGGCCCCCCTGATCTGAACCCGAGTGGTGTTTTGTTGTTGGACTTCTGTGCTCGTCATGGATTGTCCATAACAAACACCATGTTCAGGCATAAGGGTGTACATATGTGCTCTTGGCACCAGGACACCCTAGGTCGCAGTTCGATGATCGACTTTGTTGTTGTCTCATCTGATCTGCGGCCGCATGTCCTGGACACTCGGGTAAAGAGAGGGACGGAGCTGTCAACTGACCACTACCTGGTGGTGAGTTGGCTCCGATGGTGGGGGAGGATGCCGGTCAGTGGAAGAGTCTGCGTGAGGTTAATGATGTCCAGTTAACCAGTGAATACAGGGTGCAGTGGTGGGTACGATAATCACAGCCAGTTATGAATCTTACTTACTACTTGTACTACTATTCCTACTTCACTGTTTTTCACTTATCGCAGGGCTTCAGGGTGCAGATCCCCCACAATAAACGAGGGACTACTGTATTCTCATTTCTATTTATTTATGTATTCATTGAGCCGGAAAAGGGTAGCATGCCCTCTCTGGGTCGGGGAGGAGGTCCTGCCCCAAGTGGAGGAGTTTAAGTATCTCGGGATCTTGTTCACGAATGAGGGAAAACTGGAGCGTGAGATCGATAGGCGGATAGGTGCAGCGTCCGCAGTGAAGCGGGCGCTGTACCGGTCTGTCGTGGTGAAGAGAGAGCTGAGTCAAAAGGCAAAGCTCTCAATTTACCGATCGATCTACGTTCCCACCCTCATCTATGGTCATGAGCTTTGGGTTATGACCGAAAGAACAAGATCTCGGATACAAGCGGCTGAAATGAGTTTTCTCCGCAGGGTGGCTGGACTCTCCCTTAGAGATAGGGTGAGAAGCTCAGTCATCCGGGAGGGACTCGGAGTAGAGCCGCTGCTTCTCCACATCGAGAGGAGCCAGTTGAGGTGGCTCGGGCATCTGGTTAGGATGCCTCCTGGACGCCTCCCTGGTGAGGTGTTCCGGGCATGTCCCACCGGGAGGAGACCCAGAGGAAGACCCAGGACGCGCTGGAGGGACTATGTTTCTCGGCTGGCCTGGGAACGCCTTGGGATTCCCCCGGAGGAGCTGCTCCAAGTGGCTGGGGAGAGGGAAGTCTGGGCCTCCCTACTTAGGCTGCTACCCCCGCGACCCGACCCCGGATAAGCGGAAGAAGATGGATGGATGGATGGATGGATTTATTCATGTAGCCAGATGAATTTAATCAATTACTTAAATTTAAACCTGAATGGCTCTAATTCTCTGCTTTTAAACTCAGATTGTGAGAATCTGTAAAAAAAAAAAAAATTGTGTGTGTTATTTCTTTAGGTTTAGAGATTCTCATGTTTACTTTACTTTCTTGTCTTTCAGTTTTCCCTAGTGTTTTGTTTTTCCCTGTTGTTCTGCTCCTGTCCAACTCACCTGTTTCCAATTTGTTAGTGTCACCCTTTAAATGTTTGCTCTTCCTGTGTCTCCCTGAGGGGAGCATTAAGTGCACTATGTACTCCGTCTCAATTCTCTTTATGTGCCATCCGTGTCTCCAGGTTTTATTAGAGTTTGGCTGCCTCATCTGCTGTTGTTGTTTTCCTTTAGTTTAAGTACTGTAGTATAAGTACAATTGCTATGTGTTGTCATCATTGTAAGTTCCCATAACAATGACAAAATTAGTTCTCTGCATTTAACCCATCACACTGGGATGCATCCAGGCAGTGGGCAGCTGTTGAGCACCAAGGTAGCAATAAGGGATTAGATATATTGCTCAGAGACACCACAACCTGGGAATGACTGGGAGTCAATCCAAGACTTTCTGGTCCCAGGTCGGCTGCCCTACCTCTACCCCATCTCAACCCCTTAATTAATAAGGTCCCTTTGTTAATAAAGCATTTTCTTCTTACCTAATTTCTTCGAGTCCTGCTTGCACCCTAGATTTCAAACATACTGAGTGTGACACATACAAGACCGAGGTTGTGAATTTTGGACCTGAGTTTCTTAGGAACTAGGGCTGGGTGATATATCGATACTTTAAAAATATCGAGATGATTTAAAACGTATTATAAAATGAGACTGTATCGAACGATATAGTCTTATACTCTGCATAAAGATAAATCGAAAGTTACAGGTACGTATGCAACTACGGTTCTATGAATCCCGGATGACCGCCAGAGGGCGGTGCTGAAAGCAGTGAATGTTCCCTTCGCTCATGCGCTGTTCGAGTAATAATAGCAACGACGTCACACACGTGTGTGACCGGATGACCAATCAGAGGCTATATAGCCTGACGTCATCCATGGCTCTGTTTCTACAGAATCTTCTTGTGGAAAGCAAGGATTCTGAGTGACAGAGGAGCTCTGGCGGTCATCCGGGATTCAAATAACCGTAATTACATTCGTAACTTTCATTCTATTTCATCCCTCCTGGCCGCCAGAGGGTGGTGCTGAAAGCACTGAATGGTGAATACCAACGATGTCACAAGGAATCCTGAGTACCTACCTCACTGAGGAGGCCCAGAGGACTCTTGCAGAAGAACCTGGCCCAGGGGATGAGGGGTGGCCACATTAACATGTCTGGTGAGCGTACTTGGGGATGCCCATAATGCGGCAGCACATATTGCTTCTATCGGAACCCCTCTCCGGGTAGCCCAGGAAGCAGACACGCTCCTGGCAGAATATGCCTTCACACTGACCGGCAGGGATTATGCCCTGCGGCATAGGCGTGGCAAATGACATCCACAATCCAGTGGGGGAAGCACCGTTTGGAAAGAGGATAGCCTAACCTAGGGCCTCCTGAAGACACAGACAGTCGGTCTGGGCATCGAATAACAACAGTAGCTGTAACGTATGCCTCCAGTGCTCTCACTGGACGCAATAGTCCAGACACCTCGCCAGGTGTAGGCTGAAAATGTGCAGTCTTAACGGTTGGTTACAGTAAGAGCGAGATAACACCTTTGGCACAAATGCAGTGTTCGACCACAAGGTAACATCAGAGCCCTCAGGGCCCCACCTGAGACATGAGAGGCTGACTGAGAGAGCATGTAGCTCGCCGACCCTCTTTGCTGAGGCAATAACCAGCAGAAAGGCCATCTTACCTGAAAGCCACTTGAGGTCCACCTGCATCTGAGGCTCAAAGAGAGGGGGGCACAGAGCATCGAGAACCAAGGGTAGGTCCCAACTTGTTGCTTGTGTAGCTGTCGGCGGGTGCAACCTATGGGCACCACGCAGAGAAGAGGGACTAGATCATGGCTTCCTACCATACGGCCATTTATGCTGGTGTGATTAGATGATGTTGCTGCTACATAGACCTTAAGTGTCGAAGGAGAGCAACCCTTACCAAGGAGAGGCTGGAGAAACTCCAGAATGGTGGGTACTATGCAGTAGACTGGATCCTCATTGTGATCAGAACACCATTGGAAAAAAAAACACCACCTGTTTTTGTACTGCTGACAAGTAGAGGGTGCCCTGGCACCCAAGACGGTGCATCCAATGGAGCTCAAAACTCCAGTCAGCTGCTGTCCTAGCCTTGCAGTGGCCACACCTACAGCTGAGGACATTGAGGTTTGGGGTGCCAAGCAGTCCCCCCAGCTGAGACAGCAAGTTATTCCTGGTTGGAAGACGCCATGGGACATCCTGTCATAGACTCCGTAGCAGTGGGATCCATGCACGTGCTCGCAAATATGGGGCCACCAGTAGTATCCTGTGGCCCTCCTTGAGGGCTCTGTGAAGGGTTGGCCAAATCAGAGAGAGGGGTGGAAAGGCATATAGAAGGACCCTTGGCCAAAGATGAGCCAATGCGTCCTGGCCCAGCGCACCTGACGCTCCCGTAAGGGAGTATCCTAGGGGACACTGAGTCGACCCTCTGTGGCAACCAGGTCTACCTTTGCCTGACCAAAATGGTCCCAGATCATCAGCACTATGTTGCTGTGGTCGGGCCACACTCAGAGGAAGTCTTGCGAGCTGACTGTGTCGCCCTAATAAGTATGTTGCCCGCAGGGTGGACAGGCAAGGAGAGGCCCATTCCAAGAGCTCTCTGGATACTCTCAGAAGCTGTGCTGACCTGGTGTCTGCTGGTGGTTGATATGGTAGACAATAGAGGTGTTGTCCATCTGAATGAGAGCATGTCCCCCTCCAGGTGGGGCAGAAAGTACCTGAGTGCCAATGCGTTGCACACAGCTCCAGCACATTTATATGTTGAAGCGGTCCTTTGACCCCAGCGGCCCTGAACTGCTCTATGTTGCCACACAGTGCCCCATCCCCTGGAGCTGGCATCTGTTGTGTCCACTTCCCTGCGGCACACTACCACTCCCATGGGGACACCCCTGGAGAAATAATCTTCGTCCCTCCGTGGAGTCAGGGCCTGAAGACCCGACCATGTTACTACTATACAAGCCTGTGATGGCTGTGCAGCCTGGCATCCAGGTGAAAGCTGTTGAGCCACCTCTGTAAGGGGAGAAGTGGCAGCAGGCATAAGGGCACTACCCGAGTGGCTGATTGCAATTTGCCTAGTAGCATGCGTCAGGTCTATAGACGTAAAACATTCCTCCTCATGACAGTTTGAAAGACCTCTGCTATCATGAGTATGTGGGAGGGCAGCATCCATGAGGTACGTCCACACCTAGCAGCGTTTCAACTTCCAAAAAGCTCGTCACGCACGCAAGTGGACGCACAGTGGTGTCCAGACCAGAAAGCGAAACTGCGGCGGTGTGGCGGCGGGGTGTGTGGGAGGAGCTTACCGGTATACCGAGTCCTCACTGCACTCCGCCAGGCAAGGAGCTTTTTATTTCTGTCTCTGTAGAGCAGACTTGACTGGTCGTGAAGGACTTGTCGCGAACACACAGCTACAATGAGTTTCTCTTCCATAGTACACGACTCTGCGGGTTTTTTCTGTGTCCCACAAACAATACGTCACATAGTTGCGCAATACCCCCGCCCCCTCGTTTCCGCGTCACATAGGGACTCTCCCCCTCTCTTCTCCCCCCGACTCTCCCTGATCAACCAATCAGGGAGAGTTGAACGGCGTTTGAACGTTTGAACGGCGAAATCTTCATAATAATAATAATAATAACTTTTATTTATAACGCACTTTACATCAAACAGATCTTCAGCATGTTGGAGGCGTGCTTTGGAGGCTGACGCGGGTTCACGTGCATGGGAAAACGCTTTCCAGCACGCTCAACACGCACGTGACGTGACGTCCGACACCAATACGCGCATGGAGGCGCGTCCCCCATTGACTTTGAATGTAAACTGGAGGCTCCTGCCGTTGAAACGCTGCTAGGTGTGGACGTACCATTAAGTACCTGTTGAGTCCCCTCAGACCCAAAATGGGACGAAACCCGCCATCCTCTTGCCCGAGGAAGTAAGTCAAGTAATAACCTCTGGGTTGTTGCAGAGGGTCCACTGCCTTGATTGCACCCTTGGCCAGGAGGACGAAAGCTTCTGGCCTAGTGCTCTAGCTGTCACCAGTTCGGTGACTACAGTCATCTTGACCCGGCGTGAGATGTGAGGTTGCCGACGGAACCAAAGCCAGTAACCATGGGTCAGAGTGGCAACCACCCATGGGTCTATGGTGTGAGCAGCCAGTGACTAAGCTGCTGGTGGGAGAAATATCTGACGGTCGGCCTGGTGGCTTCATCATCTCCCTCCATGGCTCCTAATAATAATAATATTTCATTTATAAAGCCCTTTAAAACAACCACAGCTGCAACAAAGTGCTGTACACATAAAATCAAGAACATTTAAACACATAAGATAATAAAACAGTTGTTAAAACATTAAGATCAATAAAAACAGTGCAAAGCTAATTCAATCTGTGCTAAAAGCCAGGGAGTAAAAATGTGTTTTTAAAAGAGTTTTAAAAAGGGATAGTGAAGGGGCTTGTCTGATGGGAAGAGGAAGATCATTCCACAGTCTTGGAACAGCAACAGAAAAAGCTCTGTTCCCTCTGAGCCTCCGTTTGGACCTTGGCACCTCCAGGAGCAGCTGATCAGCTTATCTGAGGCACCGAGCAGGAGGGTATGGGTGAAGCAGCTCAGAGAGGTAGGATGGGGCAAGACCATTTAAACTTTTAAAAACAAATAAAATAATCTTAAAATGAACTCTAAAATGAACAGGCAGCCAGTTGAGTGAAGCCAGAGAGGGGGTGATGTGCTCCCTCTTTTGAACTCCAGTTAGAAGCCAAGCAGCAGCGTTCTGGACCAGTTGGAGACGTCTGAGGGAGGACTGGCTGACGCCAAGGTAAAGAGCGTTACAGTAATCCAGCCGAGAGGTGACAAAGGCATGGATTACTGTTTCCAGCTGCTGTTTTGTGAGGATGGGCTTTACCTTAGCAGCTGTCTGAGGTGATAAAAACTGGTCTTGACCACCGCTCCAATCTGGGAATCCAACTTAAAATCACTGTCCATTTTAAAACCCAAGTTAGAAACAGTTTTCTTTACATGTGGTGTCAGAGGGCCCAGATCAACAGGGCAAGGTTCACAAGAGCCACTAGGACCAAACACCATCATTTCTTTTTTCTTTCATTCAAATTTAAGAAGTTTAAATACATCCAAGCTTTGATGTCTTCAAGACACAACAGAAGTGGCCTGATTGAGGGGGCATCTTTCTTTTTTAGTGGCATATATATTTGACTATCATCAGCGTAACAGTGAAAAAATATCCCATGCTTTCTAAGGATTGATCCCAATGGAAGCAGGTAAAGGGAGAAAAGCAAGGGACCTAAAATGGAGCCCTGTGGAACCCCAAAACACAGAGGAGCAATGGAGGATTCAGAACCAGCTATGTTCAAAGACATGGTTCTGTCTGCCAGATAGGACCTAAACCAGCTCAGTGCAGTACTACAGATACCTACTTGGTGCTGTAAACGTGATATTAAAATGTTATGGTCCACAGTATCAAAGGCAGCGGTTAGGTCGAGCAGGACAAGAACCACACCAGAATCATTGGCCATAAGAATGTCATTAAAAACTCTGACTAGAGTTGATTCTGTGCTGTGGTGAGTTTTGTAGCCAGATTGAAAACCTCCAGGATATTGTGTTCATCCAGAAAACATTTTATCTGTGAATACACAATTTTTTCTAAAATTTTTGAAATCAAAGGCAGCTTGGAGATGGGCCTAAAATTAACTAAGACAGTTTGGTCTAGGCTAGGCTTTTTAAGCAGGGGCTGCACAACCGCATGTTTAAAACTTATTGGGACAACACCTGAGGACAGACTTCTATTGATAACAGCAAGGATCACCTGTCTGATGCTGGAAAAAACCTCTTTTAACAGACGAGGGGGGACAAGACCATGAGGGGAACCTTATGGCATAATATGGCCGACCACATCCTCTAAAAGGGTCAGAGTCACTGGTTCAAATCTATCAAACATAGCCAGGCAGGGGACCAAGCAGGATGGGTCAAAAGCAGGTTCTGTCTGCCAGATAGGACCTAAACCAGCTCAGTGCAGTACCACAGATACCCACTTGGTGCTGTAAACGTGATATAAAAATGTTATGGTCCACAGTATCAAAGGCAGCGGTTAG
>JBBPBX010070647.1:0-11008 GCA_038048925.1 Garcialebias charrua | reverse complement strand
GTTGTTGTTTGGAGCTGTTGTAGTTTTTTGGCCAGGTAAGCCTGTATTAACGCGGACGCGTTCATGGTACGTGCCGCTAGTCCCTGAGCCTTGCAGCACTTCTCGAGTAGAGACACTGAAGCTCGACAAGCCTTGCTGGGAAGAGTTAGTTTTGTTCCTGATGATTTAGGAGCCAGGTGAGACGTTAGTGTGTCCTCAATCTGAGGCACATTAGCTGTTCCCACTTCATCCATCCCATCTACGTTGAGGAACTGTGAGAGGGGAAGAAGCATAGGGGCTCTTGGTTGAGTCCAGGTGCGAGTTAGTTCAGTGATGAATTCCGGGAACATGGGAATCCTTTGCCTCGTGGCGGCCTGCTGCTTCTAGTAAAAATAGTTTCCTGCTAGCCTCGTGACCTGTTGGCGAGGCAGAGATACAGGCCATGGCATGTGAAGCGCGTCTGTTGCTCTGTGGCACAAGTCGAAGAGAGCAGGGATGGAAAAGTCAGTTTCTGGGAGCACAGGTACCGGGGTCTTGGAGAGATCTTCACCCTGATCCTCCAGGTCCACGTCTGCTTCCTCCGTTGAAAATTTGCCTGAGGCTGAAATCGAGATCTCGTCCTCATTCATCATGCTTCGGGTGTCGAACTCGACTGTTAGGTCCACCATAGGAGCTAACACATCAGGGCTGTCGCCCCATTCGACATGTGTGCTGTCATGTAGAGCCATGTTCTCTAGCTCTGGCGTGGGAGTGAGGGGCTCCGTGGTGTCCGCGTCCGCTGGTGTCGCTGAAGCGCCCATGGCTTTGCCGACGAGGTCAACCCGATGTCGCAGCACCGCATCCATCATGAGGCTGCAGTGTGAGCAAAAGTCGGGCGTATCCAGTGCTGTTTTTGCATGAAGCATTCCCAGGCAGACTGGACAGGCCTCGTGGGTGTCTGTTGCTACGAGGGAGAAACCACATCCACTGGGACAGGCGCGCGAAGTTGGGCTCGCCGTCCCGTTGGTTTTCCTTGGAAGTCTCACCTTTCGCTTTCCTTTCTCCGGAGGCATGTCCGAGATGAGGCGGGCGAGTCCTTCCAGAATCTTTTTCTTTTTTCTTGAAATGTCTCCTCCGTCGCGTCGTTTTCACTGGCTAGCTCGCTAGGAGTTAGCGAAATAGCTTTTTTCTTGTGGCGTAGTTAGCGCCGTCGAGCAAAGCAATCTGTAGAGAGAGGAGAAGAAAATACTTTGGGGTTAAGAGAAATGTGCCGGACTAGCTTTCGCTAGTACAGTAGTACGTAGGAATAATTCTCTGTACGCTCTGTGCAGGGAGCAAGCTCACCACAAGTTGAGCGATGAAGCAACAGAGAAGTCCCACAAAGAGGTAGTTCAGGTTTAACGAGGTGAAGGGCAAAAAAGAGAAAGATGGAGGGGCGCAAGCCGCTTAAGTACCCAGAGGGCGGGGCCTCTGGCACGGTGGTGACACCCCTAGCCGTAAAGACATGACTATATTCCTTCAGGTAATCGCGCAGGGGCACAATTCCCATAGCAAGTATGTTGCACTGAGAGACCAGACTGAAAGGGAACCAGCGGGACGGCGAGCCCAACTTCGCGTGCCTGTCCCAGTGGATGTGGTTTCTCCCTCGCAGCAACGGACACCCACGAGGCCTGTCCAGTCTGCCTGGGAATGCTTCATGCAAAAACAGCACTGGATACGCCCGACTTTTTGCCCACACTGCAGCCTCATGATGGATGCGGTGCTGCGGCATCGGGTTGACCTCGTCGCCAAAGCCATGGGCGCTTCAGCAACACCAGCGGACGCGGACACCACGGAGCCCCTCACTCCCACGCCGGAGCTAGAGAACATGGCTCTACATGACAGCACACGTGTCGAATGGGGCGACAGCCCTGACGTGCTGGCTCCTATGGTGGACCTAACAGTCGAGTTCGACACCCGTGGCATGATGAACGAGGATGAGATCTCGATTTCAGCCTCGGGCAAATTTTCAACGGAGGAGGCAGACGTGGAACTGGAGGATCAGGGTGAAGATCTCTCCCAGACCCCGGTACCTGTGCTCCCAGAAACTGACTTTTCCATCCCTGCTCTGTTCGACTTGTGCCACAGAGCAACGGACGCGTTACACATCCCATGGCCCAAACCTCAGCCTCGCCAACAGGTCACGAGGATGGCAGGAAACTATTTTTACTCAAAGCAGCAGGCCGCCACGAGGCAAAGGATGCCCGTGTTCCCGGACTTCCTCACAGAACTAACTCGCACCTGGACTCAACCAAGAGCCCCTATGCTTCTTCCACTCTCACAGTTCCTCAACGTAGACGGGATGGATGAAGTAGGAATAGCTAACGTGCATCAGATTGAGGACACACTAGCATCTCACCTGGCTCCTAAGTCATCAGGAACAAAACCAACTCTTCCCAGCAAGGCTTGTCGAGCTTCAGCGTCTCTACTCAAGAAGTGTTACAGGGCTCAGGGACTCGCGGCACGCGCCATGAACGCGTCCGTGTTAATGCAGGCTTACCTGGCCGAAAAACTGCAACAGCTCCAAATAACAACGGACAAGCAGGCGGCCGCCGACTTGCTGGACAAAGCCCGCAGAGCAACAGACTTTGTGCTCCGTATGATGGGGACAGCTGCTGTTGCACAGGGCAGGGGAATGGCGGAAGTGGTCATCGCGATCCGCCACCTCTGGATGACTTTAACGGATCTCCCGGAGGGACAAAAGGTGCCTTTTCTCCACTACTCGATAGAGCCGACGGGATTGTCTGGTAAAGCTTTGGAGCGAATTCAAACCAAGTTGGACCAAAGACGCAGACAGGCAGAAGCTCTCCGGGTGGGCATCCCCCGGAGAAGCTTCATCCCCCCAAGGGAGTCTGCTGGATGCAGACCTGCACAGTCTCGGTACCACTCGGCAACGCGTGCCCCACCGCAGAAGCGGCCAGCTTACAAGGAAGAGCCCTGGCAGAGACCCCCGCCAGGCCAGCCTCGCGTTGAGCACGCATGGAGCAAAAACAGGTTTGTTCCCCGCCAGGCGACCAAACACAGGGCCTCCTCGGCGAATCGGGACAACAGACAAAAACGTGCCTGATGAACCAGGTCCACGTTTCCACGTTACACGATCACCCGCCCACGTGGTACTGGGAATGATCCCTTCATGTCCAGACTTTGCTTGTAACACAGTACAAAAAGCTGGTATATTTACAGCATGCACAAATCATGCTTTCTCTGCTGTGAGTGACATAGAATCATGTACGTCATTGCACATAAGCACGAATAAAGTTCATGAAACAGCTCCTCTCTGTTTTATTGACTCAAAAAAACAACAACAACAACACACAAATATCTTCAGGAAAACAGGTCCTTCTGGCTTGCAAGTCGTCATAGAGGGAGGGGGCCTTCCCCTCCCCCCTCCCTCACGGCCAACGGGGTATTAGCCTAATCAATAAACCTTAGCAGAGTCCCTCTGATTCATCTGCAGTAAGCAGACACAGAGACGTCTGCAAACACCCCCACACCTCTCATGGAGACAGGTGAGGAGGGTCACATGCTCAAGCCCTCGCTCCATTGTGAATGATGGGGAAGCCAATACAATAACCAGACAAACACGTGACATGTCCGCACCTCAGGGAGGCAAGCTGACAGAGTCTAATGACAGGGGGGCTACATCAGATGCCCTCAGGCAGCCCCAAACTTCACACCTTCACAGCAGCGACTGTGTTCAGCCTACTGTGGATGAAAACAAGTCAGAGTTGAATCAGATCTCTCTTCCTGTTTTTCGAGGGGGACTAGGCTCTTTATCACCAAATAATCTGAAGTCTGCCAAACAAAAAGGAACACCCTCACATTCTCACATTGTAGCCGCTCCTTTGTTATTAACGAGGGAAACGCAATGTCCAAGCAGTAGTCAGACAGCACATGACCTCCCGCTCTGTGCTGATCCAGATCTGCTTTCAAAAATAATTACGGGTGAAACACAGACCTCGGTTGGTTTACCTGGTACCAATTCTCCATTAAAGCCAAGGACCAGTAAACTGGACCACCCCAGAAAACGGATTGGAGTCAGGAGATCTGCTCGCTTACATAACTCGCAGTCTCTCAGCCCCAGAACTCCAAACTTGGAGGAGGAAAATAGACTTTCTGCTCCAATCCTGTCTAATAAGGATGACAGGTTACATCTGCCCTCAATTCCCCTTGAGCAAGGTAACTTGGGGGCACATTGGCAAGGAGGCCTTCTTCCCAACCTGGTTGATCCCCAGGGGTTAACAACCTCTGTGTCACCAGAAGGGGCAGTACAGCCACTTGGGCCAGGAACTGCCAAAAGTCTCAGCTTCTTGGCTGAAAAGAACAGGTTGATGGCATCAAGCCTGCCGGAAAATGTGGTAATAACCATACAAAATGCCCGTGCTGGATCAACACAATCTCTATATGCCCAAAAGTAGCATATTTTTTAAGCTTGGTGCTCAGAAAGAAATATTATTTCTTATGCATGCGACTTGGCTCAGCTCCTGACTCTCCTTCAGGACTTACTAGTGTAGTGGACATGACCTTGTCCACTTTTAAGACACCTGTGTACTTTTGAACTGTCCAGTGATGACCTTTACTGACCTCTCAGTGAAGCAAGACATTTACTACAAAATCATTCATTTAGCTATAATCTGATAAATATAGTCACCAAAAGAGACTATTTCTATCTTTGATTTGATCCTAATGTGATCAAAAGAATAACTTTTGTCATTCTCATGATGGTGCTTTTAAGCTGTGTTATTCTGTGAGAGTTAAACTGTGTCCACTGCTGTGTTAAAGGGAAATATCGGGTCACAGAGACCCGACTGTTCTGTTTAGAAATAAGAAGACAGTTTAATCAGTTGTTTTTCATTGAACAAGGCTCCAGCTTTCTCTGTCTGTTCCTAAACAAATCTCCCTCTGCTGCTGCTTGTTAACCTTGGGTTTGATAAGACAAATGAACTCCTCGACTGGTCCTTCCTTAAGTACTAGTCTAAGCTGTGCTGAAACGCTTCAGTGAGTTGCTGGGAACTTCAAAAGAGATGTGAACTTTCCCAAGAGCTGGACACGTGTGGTCAAGAGCTAACGACCGGCGTCTTCAGCTAAGGACTGATAACAGGCTGTTATGAGTCTACTTCGAACAAGCCGAGCTCAAAAACTTTGTTTATTCCCTCCTGGAATAAGTTTATCTTGAAGTCAGAGGCCTGAAGCTGACATATTCTCTGATGACCAACGCGGAAGCCAGGAGACGTTGAAACGTAAACTAAAACCAGTTTTGGACGTGCTGGGACTAAAGGACTCTGTGCATCTGAAGGCTGGTGTCTTCCCTCTTACCGGGCGGTCGTCAAAAGGTAAAGGAGCTGTTTACAAAACGTACCTGGATTTTAGCAGAAGTCGGATGAAAAGTGTCACTCTGGTCTCATGCTCAGGATAATTTTCTTCTTAAATCTTTCCTCCTATTTCTTTTCCCTCTCAACCTAAGCTGGAAACTATATTTTAAGCTGAAATGCCCCTCAGACTAAATATGTGTAACATCTAATATTTATGTCTGTTGTGTTAAATTTAAGTGTGCTGACGTATTTGAATTGAAAGAAAGTGAAATCATGTCAATCAAGTGTAATGGTGTTAATTTAGTTGATTTATTTTAAATAAATGATAGTGTCTCTTTGACATATCAAACTAAGTTAACGTGTCCATTGTCACTTAATGGCTCTGTTTATTTATCCATCATAAAGATCACAGAAATATTGAATAAACTGAAAAAGAAGAGAATCCGTGAAATTACTATTCAATCTGAATAAGTAAATTAAGGTAAAAAGGAGGTCAGTATTAAACTGACCCCCCCTTTAACCCCTTTACATCTGGTGGCCTCGTATCGGCTTCTAAAAGTTTATTGATAAATCTGTGGTCTCAGTCATGAACTGTAACGTCATGTTTGCATAAAAGGATCCAAGTTTTAAACTCTGAGGATAATGATTTTGGCTGGAAGTGTTCAAAGCAGGCAGATTCTGCATGTTTTTATCATTTGAAGCTGTGAGATTATTATTGTTTCAACTCTGTTAGACGCTGTTGGAAGCATTCAGGTGAAGTTTTGTCAGCCGTAGTCTGTGGAAGTTCTGGTTCGGTCCAGTTCACGCGGACTCCTGTACAAAGCTTTGTTTGACCGCCGAGTCAGAAGCCTGAAAGCTAATTTAACATCTACAAGATTGCTGTTGTGGTGTTTTACATTTTAAAGAAGGTCGAAGCAGCATATACTGTTAGAACGTGTCGGTTAGTGGTTCGTGAAACCCGAGTTCTGCTCCTTTAAAGTGGACGGAACCGACCTGAACGCGGCTCCGAGGGAGTCCGTGTCGTGTTACAGTTGAGGTGCTGTGTTACTGAGCGTAACTAAGTTTGCCTGTCTAGATGTGCGCGCCGCATGTTTCAGAATTTTGGGAAGTTAAATTGTAGCGTTTGAGTTGTTTTAAGAGTCTATAAAGTTGTGGTCTGCTGTGCAAGCTAACGTTAAGAAGACGTGTCTCATGTCCGTTTATGAGCTGTGATTGGATGATACGAGTGCTGTGTGCTGTGAATCACTCTTGTAGCGAACGCTGATTCGCTGTTGTGTGCTGTCAATCACTCTTGTGGCGAACGCTGATTCGCTGTTGTGAGCTGTCAATCACGTCGCACGCCGTTGCGACCAGCCCACTTTGTCGTCATTTCCGGTACTACATTGGTCGAAGGTAAGAAAAACTACATTCGCCATTTATGCTTGGAGAATGAACTACATATGCTGTGATTGATTTGTTGACGTCACGTATGTTGTAGCGAGCTCCGCCTCGCTCACGTAAGAAGCTGGTGACGCGCTACGCACGCTGCGTGGGCCCGCCCATTTTTGTCGTCACTTCCAGGTGCCGCACTTTGAGTGACAGGTCACACTCGCTGGCTCACACTCGTTCACACACGAACACACACTTAAACACTCATCTGAAGCCATCAACACTGTCTAGCAACATAAACTTGTCTCTGACAAGAAAGCGGTTCGAGCAATTATCACGTTCTTACTGAAAACTAACCCTAATAGGTTGTTTTCTTTCCATGTACTGATTTAAACTCAGTCGCTTCGTGATAACATACGCGACGCTGCCCCCTGCTGGACGTTAATAGATGAGTTTTCTCTCAACACATCATAAAGTCAGCATTTTTTATGGTGAAAATTACCAGCTTTAAAATTGTTCTGTACACAAACAAAAACTCCTGTTTATTTTAAATAAAGAATTTTTGAAAACAGAGGTACAGACGAACAATTGATGCTCATTTTAAATACTGAAGAGATTTAAAATAACACTCAAAAAAGCATCTTTTATTTAATTTTCAGATTAAATAAAAAAGAAAAGTTGATGGAGAGCAGAGCATTTCCACATTCAAAATTTTAAACAGCATTGGCATACACTGTACACTTTTGGTTAAAAATAGCATTTTTAACGTTTTTCTGTGTACGTTTACAACAGTGAGGTTAATTTGATAACGAATTTCTTTTTCGAATAACACCTGCATGTACCAGCTTGTTGATTTTTACAGACTCAAAACAAATATGGATAAACAATCAGATGAAGTTGTTCCATCCTCATCCTTGGAGGATGCTGATGGTGAGCAAACTCCAGCGCCGGTTGAGGAGAAAATCCCAGCGCAGGAGGATTCAGAGTCTGAGTCAGAGGACACAGATTGTGTTGATAATGCCTTAAAACTGCTAATGAAAACACTCGTGAAGTATGGTGAGGAGGTAGCAGCAATGGACACCCCGACTCTGGACACAGAGTTAGAAAGTCTAGCAACAGGCATAATCAAAAAAGATGGAAAAAAGCTCAGCGCCGACCGTACTGTCAAATTGGCCTTTCTGTTGAAGACCAGACTGGACCATGAACTGTATAAGAGTGGGGACCTTGAGGATGAACTGGCTGATGAAAAAAATAAACTGGCTGATGAGAAAACTAAACACGAAGGTACCACTTCAGAGTTTGTGTCATACAAGAAAACGACAAATACAGAGATTGAACGTTTAAACAATGAAATACTGTTGCAAACACATTCATATGAAGAAAACATTCGGTCCAGAGGACAAAAATATGACGAGTCTATCAGAGAGAATGAAATATTACAGCAACAGGTACAATCGATGTCTAAAGATCTACAAGAGAACAAGGAAAAAAGAGAAGAAGCCCACACCCGGTGCACAATGTTGAAAATAGAGTATGATAAATTAAAAGAACAACTAAAAGAGAGCACTCAATTCGAGGAAAATAGAAAACTCAGTGAACAGTGCACAGCGCTACAAACTGCAGTTGATTGTTTACGCAGAGAATTGACTGAAAGTAAGGTGGAACTGACCTTAACTAAAGAAAACCTCTTTAAAGAAAGGGAGAGGTGGGTGGATGTTGTGGCAAAGCATTCTCAAGGCATCACACCACCACCCCCACCACCTCCACGCGGTGATGCAGAACAGCTCACCGTACCTGTTAAGACCCGCCAGTCGGAGCAGGGACTTGCGTCCTCAACATCAACACCTGCACATGGATCACAGGTAAATGGGAATAGCAATGATGCTAAACTTTCTATTCCAATACCTGAACTCCAGAAGCTTTCTAGATACATTCAACGCTTTGAGCCAGGGCCGTTGGGTTCAATCTATACAAAGAACTACCTAGACTCTCTTGATTTCCAGCTGGGTAATTTTCCAAATGCTACTGCTGAGGATAAAATTGCGCTGATCAGGCTCACCGCAGACTGGCCTGTATATAACTTCATTGTTCGCCAACCGGACGCCATAAAAACAGATTACAAACTGTTGCGTGATACTCTTATACGAGAGTTCACTCCAAACATGGGGCCTGGTGGCTACCCTGATGCCGAGAAGGTCGTGCAAGGTAAGAAGGAGCATCCACAGGCATATTACCAGAGAATGTTCCAGGCTTTCTTTGGTAATCGCAATGAACCGGGCATGGAGGACGACGTAGGTTTTAAATACCTTTTCGGTAAAAACCTCCACCCTGATATAAAAGAGTCAGTTCAAGTGATGGCTAATTTCAGAGACAAGACCATCAAGGAAATGAAACAATGCGCCGTAAATGTTTTCGAGGCCCGCATGGAATGCAGAACACCCGTAGAGGTGTTCACGAGTGCGAGAGCCGACTCCCAATCGCTGGAACTGGAAGGGACGCGAGCACCAGCTCCCTATCCACCGACAGGCGAAAAGAAACAGACCTTTCACCCTGACAAACCACAAAGTGGGGGTGTCCGCTTGAGGAAAAACCCAAGGTGGCTCAAGCAAAACACGGAGGGTGAACAAAAGGATCAAAAGGGGGGTGCGCGTCCAACGAGTAAAGATTATGGGTACAAGGGTAACCCATATAACCAAGGGTGGTCCCAGCAGGAACCCCCGAACCAAGGGTGGTCCCAGAGGGGACACCCGAAGCCAGTCTGGGCCCGGAAGGGGCCCCCACGCCGTGGACCTGCTCCCCCTACCCCTCAAACTGAACAGTCCGAGACAGACAAAAAATCGCAGAAGTCCCGGAGGAAAGGCCGTAGCCCTCTGTCCCCAGAAGTCAAGGAGGAAATACGTCAGATGTTCGACACGTGGGAAAATACTAAAAATGAGAACAAACCCGGTGTGATGTGTAGCACTATCATTGATAGTAACTCTGAACATTCTAACAACAACAATGCCACAGTTGCTGGCAGTCACCAAGACATTGGTGGCCAGGATGCTGACAATCAGGGTAATGACAGTCGAATCGTTGACAGTCCAGAATGTGACAGTCAACAGAACGTTGACTGTAACCATGACTTCATTGCTACGGAGCCTGAGCACCCCTCGTCAGAAAAAGGGGGGGAAAGCTCACTCACCGTTGAAAGTGGCTCGCCACGAACTGAACAGTCAGACCCATGTGTGTCTGCACTAACAGTACTGATAAATGAAGGTCACACAGTCAGGGGTAGGCGTGATAAACGTCGGAGACAACCTGGTGAGTTCCTGTGTGACATTATCAGAAAGGGGCCCGCTAAGAAGGCTTACCTGTCCATCACGTTGGAAGGGATCCTCAGAAAAGAGGCCCTCTTGGATGGTGGGGCAGACATATCCGTTATGTCACCCACACTGTTAGAAGAGCTGCGGCTGGCCGCTAGCGGTGTTGACAGGGAAATACCCCTCAGAGAATGTGCTATAGTTTTGCAGGGTCTCTCGGAGACGAGTACAACCCTAACAGCTATAGCAATGGTTCACATGCAGATTGGTGAGACGACACTATACCACCCGGTATACGTGTCCACCGTTGACTCATGCCCATTTTTGGTTGGCCAAGACTTTATAAACCGCTTCGACGCGGTTATAGATTATGGCGATCAGACAATGTGGACCAGAGTGAGTCAACCACTGCCGATCGATATGCCTACACAGAGTAACACTGACCGTCTAACGGCAGGTACCGCGGAAGGCAAAAGGGAATGCTCAGACGAGAGCACAATCCCTGTGGGTGAACCTCCAACTACAGGTGAGGCAGTAGAGGTCCAACAAGAGAGCCCCCTCTGCGAGCTGAAACAGTTGGCACTCACCGAACACTACCTACCACAGGTAGTCAAAGGTGTTGAGATTCAAGGATCCCACACCGATGATGCTGTTCTGTCCCCTTGGACGGAGAAATCAGCGATCAGCCAAGCTTTCTTTGGAACCTTGGTTAAGAAACAGTTGGGTCTCGGAATGAACAAAAAGGCTTTCCGCTTCCCGTTAGACCCCAACGATAAACAGGTAATGACTGCTAAAGGGATCATTGACCTTAAACTAATCTGGAACCAACGAGAACTGGATCACCCGTTCCTCGTGGTCCCGAACTTACCACATGCAACCTACATAGGCTCCGACATTTTGGTAAGATTAGGTGTCCGAGTGGACGTCAACAACAATGCACTGTGGTCACTAGATACAGCCACGAAGGACTCTCCTGTGTTAACCACAGAGAACCTTAAGGCTGGACAGACCATTCCAGAGGTCTGCCAG
>JBBPBX010070646.1:0-18532 GCA_038048925.1 Garcialebias charrua | reverse complement strand
AAAAAAAAATAACAAATTTAATAAACATAAACATAAACAAAATGGTCAAATCTGCTGGATTAAAAAAGTAGTTCGCCATTAGCACTGTTCAAAATGGCGTCTGCGACAGCCACAGAAGTTAAGAACATAAAATAGCTGACAGGGCAGCAAACTTACATACTCAGGGAATCACAAGGAACTCAGGAGACAGAGGCAACAGGAGACAATGCCAGGACAACGATAAACACAGAGATACAGACTTATATACAGGTACATGAACACACAGCATGACAATCACAAATACCTGGACAATGTAAGGGGTTATGAGGAGGTCAATATTAATACTGACCTCTTTACCTTAATTAATTTACTTATTCAGATTGAATAGTAAATTCACGGATTCTTTTCTTTTTCAGTTTACTCAATATATCTGTGATCTTTATGATGGACAAATAAACAGAGCTATAAAGTGACAAAGACGTTAACTTAGCTTGGTATGCCAGGCGACACTACCATTTATTTAAAATAAATCAACTAAATTAACACCATTACACTTGATTGACATGATTTCACTTTCTTTCAAATTAAAACGTCAGCACACTTAAATTCAACACAACAGACTTCAATATTGGATGTTAACATATTTAGTCTGTGGGCTCTTTAACTTAAAATAGTTTCCAGCTTAGATTGAGAGGGGAAAGAATAGGAGGAAAGATTTAAGAAGAATTGGGAGGTTAAGAGAGGAAGTTTATCTTGCATTTATGAAACCAGATGACACTCTTCCGTACGCGTCCAGCTAAGATATCATCACACCTCCAGCAAGCAAACAGCTGCTCCTTTACCTTAAGACGTCCGCCTTGGTTCTGGTAAAGAGCTGTGGTCAACTTTAGACTGACGAGTCGTCGGTCCCGCAAGTCCAAGCTGGACTCCACGCGTGTTTACCTTGTCGGTGTCGGTGATACTCGCTTTCGTCGGCAGAAGTCGTGACAGTCGTGGCTTCTTGGCTCAAGATAATTTATTCCAGGAAGGAATAACAAAGTTTTTGAGCTTACGCTCGAAGTGGACCCATAACAACATGTTATCAGTCCCAGCTGGATGACGAGTCCTTAGCGCGTGACTTGTGGTCATTCAGCTCTTTGGAAGGTTCACATCATCTTTCGAAGCTCCCAGAAACTCTCTCGGACTCTTGCCAACTCTGACGTTCCAGCCACAGCTTAGAACTTAAAGCAGGATCAAAGAGAGGAGTGAGCTTGTGTTATCGCGACCCAAGGTTACAGCCAGCAGCAGAGAGAAATGTTTAGGAACAGACAGAGAAAGCTGGAGCCCTGCTCATGAAAACAACGGATTAGCTGTATTCTGACTTTCTAAACAAAACCGTCCGGTCTCTGTGACCCGAGATTTCACCTTTAACACAGCAGTGAACACCGTTTAACTCTTACAGAATAACACAGCTTAAAAGCACACATCATGAAAATGACAAAAGTTATTCTTTTGATCACATCAGCCTAAAATCAAAGATAGAAATAGTCTCTTTTTGGTGACTATGTTATCAGATTATAGCTAAATGAATGATTTTGTAGTAAATGTCTTGCTTTACTGAGAGGTCAGTAAAGGTCATCTCTGGAACAGTTCAAAAGTACACAGGTGTCTTAAAAGTGGACAAGGTCATGCCCACTACATCTCCCCCCTTTTGGAAGCCATCGCCAGTCCTTGGGGATGGGGTCCAACACGAAAGGAAACCTTGAACTGTTTTTGATCTTGAAGTAATCCAGCAAGTGGAAAAGAAAAATCAAAAATTATAATCCCATAAAGTTTTTGGAAATTCCATACTGTTCGGAGGTAATCCCATTGCGAAAAGCTTTTAATCCTTTGGAAAACAAAGTCTGTTAACTCTTGGAAAACAAAGTCTGTGATCCTTTGGAAACAAAGTCTTATAATCCACAGCGGTAATTCCACAGCAGTAATTCCACAACGATTAGTTTTGTTGATTGATCAGCAACAATTGTTTTCATAATCAGCATGTAGAGGGAATCCCTCGATTGACGCAGAGGAGGCGACCCTTGGACGAAGGTTGAAGACCAAGCGTTGGAGCTGCAGGTCCCCACATCGAAGGTTGTTGGCTGGTTGGTTTCCAGTCAGTGCCACTCTGGTTCTATGTGTCATGCAATTATGTGGTTTTTAGGTGGGCTTATGATTGGGATTTTACATTAGCCTTACCTATATGCACCTGGTATGTAAGCTATCATGGTTTAGATCAGCTACAATTACCAATTAAGGGGTGGATCAATTCTGTAAAATTAGATATAGGGATCTATACCTATAAAATTTTGGAGGGCTTCTGTAACGAAGGCCTCTAATTCCAAACTATTCCTCCATTCATTACTTAGTTTAGGTTAAACTAAAATAAAAATGAAATATAGTTTGATCTAAATGTCTGTTGTCTTTTAGACGAACGACGTAGGATTTGGTATTCCTAATAAATTTTGAAGTCTATGGCGAGACTCATCAAAATGAATAGGTAATCTAGAATAGAAACGATCGAATCGGTTCAATTTAGAAATTGTGAGACCAGTGTAGTTTATGGTACCTTGAGTAGCTTTAAACTACATTGACTCTTCGACGATTGAGATTTAACAAAACGAACTGCATGTTGGCATAGTTAAATCCATATCATTCATTAACCAATGTTAATACAAAACCTTTTTGGCTGGGAGTGTTCAGAACCAAACAATATCTCAACTTATGACAACAGTAATGACTAAACAACAAGGAAACAACGTTTCACTGCTTCGACACACTCTTGTCGTCAGATTCCAAAGTGCAACACACAAGAAAACAGGTCTCAACTTTATGACCGAGGTCAAATTAAATCTCGTGGATTTAAACGGTTGTTAAGGTTAGTTTTTTGTTGTGGGTTTTAGGCTTAGCGTTTCTAAGTTCAAATTGGACAATGCGACTTATAGGGTGGGAAATATGGTAGTTTAAACCTGATTAGTTTATTTACTAACTTGTGTTTGGACGACCTTATTATCCCATGAAGTCGGTGTGTTTGTGAGATCTTTGTCTTTTGTGGAGTCATTGAACGCCTTGTAAGGTTTGATCTGATTTCGATGTACCCATTTAGCAATTGGCTCTTTGCGGCCTTTGCTGATTTTGATTTCGTAGACGACTGAGGACACTTTGTCTGTTATCAGATGAGGTCCAGTCCACCTGGGCATTAGTTTGCGGGCGAGAGTTCCGGTCTCGGACCCTCCTTTCCCGGTTGCTGGGGCGAACGTATAGTACCAGACTCTGTCTCCCACTTGGAGTTCATTGTGAGAGGCCTTTTGGTCGTAGTACGCCTTACGTCCTTCAGCGGATCTTTCCAGGTTTTTCTGGGCGAAAGCAAAAGTGTTTCTGAGGTGTACATTCAAATCTTTGTCTTTGGCATGGCCTAACATCACCCCCCTTTGGTCATGGGGGACCACGATCACAGGTGAGGACGTCCGTCCATGGGCACAAGTTAGGATGCCACCGTTTAGTTTAAGCTGTTCGCGCAGCTGAGAGAAGACGGTACACAGGAATCGTTTAGGATTTGGCCAACGTATCTTCTTACGTTTACCTCTTTCCGTGTAATTCAGGTGTGTCACAACCGTCGGCGCAGTCGCAGGTGTGTCTGATTGTACAGACTGCGACGGGTCACTGTCGTTGTGTGTGTCTTCCCACTTCTCGGCTGAAGAGAGGCTCTTTGAGTCTGTAAAAACTATCTCATTTCTGAGTAGTTCTAGACACAAATGTTCCTGAACCAAGGTTTCATCAAAAGCTTGGCTGATAGCCGAATTACCTGTCCCAGAGGACAGTACAGCAACCTCGGTGTGGGGTCCTTGGATCTCCACACCTTTCTCTACCTGTGGTAGGTAATGTGAGTTTGCCCCCTTCTTGTCTGATGAGGGGTCCTCGTAATCTGCAACAATGATGTCCAAGTGACTGTCAGCGTTTGGTTGACTGTCATTTTCTGGACTCAGATGCCCTTGAACCAAGGTTTCATCGAAAGCTTGGTTGATTGCCGAATTACCTGTCCCAGAGGACAGTACAGCGTCTTCGGTGTGGGATCCGTGGATCTCAACACCTTTCACTACCTGTGGTAGGCAGTGGTCAGGGAGAGCCGATTGTGTCAGCTCACAGAGGAGGTTCTCTTGTTGGACCGGAGTTTGGTCCAACTTTTGGGTCTCTTCTGTCTCACCTGTAGTTGAAGGTTCACTTACCGGGCTCTCGTCCTCGGATGAGCAGTCCCTTGTGTCCTCTGCGGTACCTGCGGTTAGGCAGTCTGTATCGCAACTAGGAAGCACTTTTATTGGCAGGGGTTTTCTCACTGTGCTCCACATTTTCCGTCGACCATAATCTATAATCGCGTTGAAGCGGTTTATAAAATCTTGGCCAACCAAAAATGGGAATGAGTCAAGTTTAGACACGTACACCGGGTGGCGTAGTGTCATTTCGCCAATCTGCATGTGAACCATAGCCATAGCTGTTAGGGTTGTTCTCGTCTCTGCGAGACCCTGTAGCTCAATAGCACATTTCTCAAAGGGTATTTGCCTGTCAACACCGTTAGCGGCGGTCCTCAGCTCCTCGAACAGCTTGGCCGACATAATAGTTATATCAGAACTGCCATCCAGGAGGGCTTCACGCTCAAGGACACCTTCCAGTGTGATAGGCAGGTAAGCTTTCTTAGCCACCCCCCTTTGTATAAAGTTACACAGAAACCTCACAGGTCTTGGCCCACGTTTCTGTTCACGTGTGACTCTGTCTGTGTAATCTTGTTTACTGTCAGCATCTTGTTGGCTGTCAGCATCATGACCTTCAGGATGTTGTTGTGTGTCAGCAATTGGTTTGCTGTCAACATCCATGGCAATGTTGGTAGTAGTGTGCGCTGAGTTATTTGTGTGCTCTGAGTCTTTGTGAAAGACAGTGCTACACATCGCTCCAGGTTGGTCAATGTTGATAGTGTCATTATCAATGATAACGCCACTCATTGTATCAGGTTGGTCAAGCACAGTAACATTCAAATCTACTGACAAACTACTTACTTCCTCTGTCTCTTCCGAGCATAGAGGTGTTGGGCCATTATTCCGGGACATTCGTGACTCTTTGCCTGTCTTGAACTGTTCTGTTCGAGGCGCGGGAGGTGCAGTTCCAAGGCTCAGGGGTTTCTGTTGGGACCACGCATAGTTACATGAGTATAGGTCCTCATCCTTCAATTTCTTTTGAAGTCCACCCACCGATGGACCTTGGTTTTCACCCATCTGGTTCGATCTGAACCGTTGTGGGTCTCTTAGAGAGTGAACACCTACCTTTTGTGGTTCGTTGCTTGTCTCAGATTTTTCAATCTGAGGTGCTTCAGGGGCGGGGCTCCCTTTAAACCATTTTGAGTCACTGTTCCAACTGGTACCAACATTTCGGTGTATGTCAGTTTGAAAATCTTGTTCATTCTTGCTAGTATCATCCAACTCTTTTAACGACCGACGTAAGTGCTCTACCTCTCCCGAGGTCAGAGGACCTTTGAGACGACGGTGTCTATTCTCGCTTTCTATAGGAGAGAGAACCTCGCCTATTTTTTGCGACTGTGATACGACCTTTTGACCTGGGCACACCTCAGAGGGTGTTTTGTTTTGCATGTGAGCCTCAACAGCAGTTACAGCGCACTGTTTCATCACTGATTGTTTAAACTGATGTTGTAGCTCAAGGCCTTTTTTGAGAAGTTTTTCTCTTTGTCGTTTGCTATTGTTGTCACTAACTGTGTGCTCTGAGTTATCCATGTGCTCTGAGTTATCAAAGACAAGGTCACTCATTGTACCAGTTTGGTCATCCTCTGTATCATTCAAGTTTTCAAACAACCAACTTATGTCCACTATCTCCTCAGAGCTTAGAGGTATGTTCCCTTTTTTCTGGAACTTCTGCGATTTTTTGCTACTCCCGGACTGTCCAGTCCGCAGTGCAGGGGCAGGAGGAGCTTGTCCTTGAACTGGGGGTTCCTGTTCGGACCCCCTTTTGTGATATGGTATACTTTTGTGACCATCTTTCTTATCTTTAGGACGTGCGCCCCCCCTTTGAAATCGTTTTATGTACTCTGGGTCTTGTCTGAGCCACTCCGGCTCATTGTTCCAGCGGGCATCTTCACTACGTGGTTTGTGAGTTTGAAAAACATGTTTCTTCTCGCCTTTATTAGGAGAGGGAGTTGATGAACTTGTCCCTTCCAGCTCCAGCGAGTGGGATTTGACCTTTTCTTGGTAATGTAGTTCACGCTCTGGTTTTGTTTTTAACCAGATCGGGTCAGGGAGTTGACGAACATCAAAACCATTTATAGCACGCCGTTTTATTTTTCTTTTTAATTGCTCAATCTCACTTTTTAACTCAAGTTTTTCTTGTTGAAAATTTTCTCTTCTGCGAATGTTATCTTGCCTGAACAATTCAAGTATTTCTGTGTGCAGCTGTAAAGCTTCATCACAATCGTTATCTCCCATCTTTTTGTTTTGATTTTGTTTGATCTCATGTTTTAACTTAAGTTTTTCTTGTTGAAAAATTTCTCTTCTGCGAATGTTATTATGCCTCAACAATTCAAGCTTTGCTGTGAGCAGCTGTAAAGCTTCATCATAATTGTTATCTCCCATCTTTTAGTTTTGATTTTGTTTGAATCAATAAGACGGTATTTATTATAGTGTATGCAAATAAATGCTTTCTTAGCGGTGAGTTATTTAACTAAAACAGCTTCCTGGGTTTATTCCAGTAATCTATAAACAAGTCTTTCATTCATTCAGTACCTTTTTATTTATTTTAGGTTTTACCTGCAATGAAACATATGGTAAGTTAAGCCCTCGTGGCCGTATTAACTTAATAGACCTATTTTTTAAAACAATTACTATTAAACCACGCTTAATGTTTTCTGTCTTTCACTCAAACGCCTTCTTAAAGATTACAAATAAATGCAATGTTAACACTAAAATGTTAGCAGATTTTGTTTTATTTTGCACCAAGAGAATGTATTTCAGTTTCAGTAAAACCTTTTGAGTTGCCGCAGTTATCTGGAGTGAAACATGTAATTTTGTTTGTTATTTTAAACTTTTTATTTAAAATAAACTGGAGTCATTAATTTTACACAGAAAAACGTTAAAAATGCCATTTTTAACTAAAAGTGTACAGATGTACAACAATTCTGTTTAAAATTCAGAGATGTGAAGAGCTTAATGTGGAAATTGCTCTGTTCTCCATCATTTTTTTTTTTTTTTAATTTGAAAATCAAATAAAAATTCCCTTTTGAGTGTTATTTTAAATCTCTTCAGTATTTAAAATGAGCATAAATTGTTTGTCTGTACCTCTGTTATTCTAAAATTTGTATTTAGAATAAACAGGAGTTTTTGTTTGTGTACAGAACAATTTTAAAAGCTGGTAATTCACCATAAAAATGCTGACTTTTTATGATGTTTTTGAGAAAACTCATCTGTCAACGTCTTTTAACCAACAGGGGGCAGCTTGGAGTCTTAAATTTATCACGTGGAGACTGAATTTGTTTATTCAGTATTTAAACTAAAAACAACCTTTTCAGAATTAGTTTCTAGTGTGTCAGTGATAAACACTCGAACCACGTTCTTGTCAGAGACAAATCTATGTTGTTAGACAGTTCAGATGGCTTTAAATGAGTTTTTAAACTCTCAGTGAAATCCCGTTTGTCCTGTGAACTGCTTGTCACCCAAATTGCACCAGGAAATGACGACACAAATAGGCGGGTCGACGCAGCGCGTCACCAGCTCTGCTGTGCTGAGCGAGGCGGAGCTCGCTACACAGATACGTGACGTCAACCAATCAAACACAGCGTTTGTAGTTCATTCCAAGCATTCATGGTAAATGTAGTTTTCTTACCTTTGACCAATGTAGTACCGGAAATGACGACAAAGTGGGTTGGTCGCAACGGCGTGCGTTCCCACTACAGCGAATCAGCGTTCGCCACGAGTGATTGACAGCTCACAGCTCTCGTTTCATCCAATCACAGCTCATAAACAAACGTGTACTAGGACACGTAGCTCTTTAACGTTAGCTTAGCACAACAAAACACAACTTTATAGACTCGTAATCAACTCAAACGCTTCAAACTAACTTCCCAAAATTCTGAAACGTGGCAATCACATTTAAAACAGGCACAACGAAGCTACGCTCAGTAACCCAGCACTGCAGCTGTAGAACAAACACGGACTCTCTCGGAGCGCGTCAAGGTCGGTTCCGGTCCACTTTTTCATGGAGCAGAAACTCGGGTCTGAACAGAACCACTATCCGACAACGTTCTAACAGTAATATGCTTCTATGACCTGCTCCAACATGTAAAATACCACAACAGCAATCTTGTAGATGTTAAATTAGCTTTCAGGCTTTTTGACTCGGCGGTCAAACAAAGCTTTGTACAGGAGTCTGCGTGAACTGGACCGAACAGAACCAGAACCCCCACAGACCACGGCTGACAAAACTTCACCTGAATGCTTCCAACAGCGTCTAACAGAGTTGAAACGATAATAATCTCACAGCTTCAAATGATAAAAACATGCAGAATCTGCCTGCTTTGAACACTTCCAGCCAAAATCATTATCCTCAGAGTTTAAAACTTGGATCCTCTTATGCAAACATGACGTTACAGTTCATGAGAGACCACAGATATCAATAAACTTTCAGAACCACGTACGAGGCCACCAGATGTAAAGGATTATGAGGAGGTCAATATTAATACTGACCTCTTTACCTTAATTAATTTACTTATTCAGATTGAATAGTAAATTCACGGATTCTTTTCTTTTTCAGTTTACTCAATATATCTGTGATCTTTATGATGGATAAATAAACAGAGCTATAAAGTGACAAAGACGTTAACTTAGCTTGGTATGCCAGGCGACACTACCATTTATTTAAAATAAATCAACTAAATTAACACCATTACACTTGATTGACATGATTTCACTTTCTTTCAATTTAAAACGTCAGCACACTTAAATTCAACACAACAGACTTCAATATTGGATGTTAACATATTTAGTCTGTGGGCTCTTTAAACTTAAAATAGTTTCCAGCTTAGATTGAGAGGGGAAAGAATAGGAGGAAAGATTTAAGAAGAATTGGGAGGTTAAGAGAGGAAGTTTATCTTGCATTTATGAAACCAGATGACACTCTTCCGTACGCGTCCAGCTAAGATATCATCACACCTCCAGCAAGCAAACAGCTGCTCCTTTACCTTAAGACGTCCGCCTTGGTTCTGGTAAAGAGCTGTGGTCAACTTTAGACTGACGAGTCGTCGGTCCCGCAAGTCCAAGCTGGACTCCACGCGTGTTTACCTTGTCGGTGTCGGTGATACTCGCTTTCGTCGGCAGAAGTCGTGACAGTCGTGGCTTCTTGGCTCAAGATAATTTATTCCAGGAAGGAATAACAAAGTTTTTGAGCTTACGCTCGAAGTGGACCCATAACAACATGTTATCAGTCCCAGCTGGATGACGAGTCCTTAGCGCGTGACTTGTGGTCATTCAGCTCTTTGGAAGGTTCACATCATCTTTCGAAGCTCCCAGAAACTCTCTCGGACTCTTGCCGACTCTGACGTTCCAGCCACAGCTTAGAACTTAAAGCAGGATCAAAGAGAGGAGTGAGCTTGTGTTATCGCGACCCAAGGTTACAGCCAGCAGCAGAGAGAAATGTTTAGGAACAGACAGAGAAAGCTGGAGCCCTGCTCATGAAAACAACGGATTAGCTGTATTCTGACTTTCTAAACAAAACCGTCCGGTCTCTGTGACCCGAGATTTCACCTTTAACACAGCAGTGAACACAGTTTAACTCTTACAGAATAACACAGCTTAAAAGCACACATCATGAAAATGACAAAAGTTATTCTTTTGATCACATCAGCCTAAAATCAAAGATAGAAATAGTCTCTTTTTGGTGACTATGTTATCAGATTATAGCTAAATGAATGATTTTGTAGTAAATGTCTTGCTTTACTGAGAGGTCAGTAAAGGTCATCTCTGGAACAGTTCAAAAGTACACAGGTGTCTTAAAAGTGGACAAGGTCATGCCCACTACAACAACAAAATGGAGGAGATAAGCAAGACAATTAACAGAGAGACCAGGGAGTGTAGGGATGGGGACCCACCACCTGAGAGCAACATGCTTACAACTGTTATATTGAATAGAATAGAATAGAATATAATAGAATATATCTTTATTGGCATATTTGCACCAAGGTAAAAAGTGTTGCAATTGGCGCGCGCACCATCCGAAGAGGGACGTACGCACGGAAAGCCGCAGCAGTAATTAAACCGCACTGCCAACAATCAGATATGGAAAAAAGGCACATACAGTCGGATAATCATTGGTATTCAAAAAAAGAATCTATCACATTTTGTCTTAGGACATTCTATGATAAAGTCGAAAAAACTCTACCAGCTTCAGCACGGATAAAGACAAAGACATGTTGCATTTGATGGCAAGCAGGGAGATAGTCCGTGAGTAATCATTTCAGATAAGCACAGTCTGTAGATGGCCTCAGCTCGGCTCCATCTGAATGCACACAGAGACCTCTGGGGGGAGGGGGTCAGCGACAGTTTTTCAACAGCTTTCGACTCCAGGAGAAGTTTTGCAGTCAGCCTCTTTTCAAGGTTGCTTTGAGTCCCGATTAGATTAGTTGCTTTATTTATTTTCCAGGGCAGGCTACAGTGTACTTTGACTGCAGCCTTGAAGTCCAGGTGCTGTCTAGGTCCAAATCGCCGAATCATGTGAGGTTCCGAGCTACAAATCCCCATCTGTCCCCTGATGAAGCCCGGTCGGCTGTAAACGAGTCCCAAAACGCACTGCAGGTCCGCGGCTGTCCACCACTGCTCCCATCGTGCGATTCATCTCGAACAACAGCTGGGCCATTGAGGTCACAGCCCGGATCAAAGAATCTTGTTGAACAGGAAGTTTCGCCAGCGCGTTGATCGCCGCGGCAGTCTCCCTCAGCTTCCAGTAGCAGAAACCCCCGCCAATGCCAAAAAGCAGAGCAGCTGCCACCAATATTCCAATAATCCACAAATCTTCCACGTCTTCGACAGAAAGAACGGTCAGACACATTAACTTCCATTCACCCTTCGAGTCCATAATGTAGCCCACCGCATGCGTGTCGAGGGGGCACGCCGGTTCTCCTGGTCCGGAGCGCTTCGTGGAAAAAATGTTATCGATAGAGGAAACAGCCCACGCAATTAAATCCATTTTCAAATTGGTTCGAGTGAGCACTGAAGAGTTACAGATGAGACAAAAATGCAAAAGCAGAGAGGAGGAAAACTTTAGGGTGGAGAGGAGCAGAAAGAGAAGCGACCTGCTTTGTCAAGAGCCGGAAGTGTAGTGGTAATAACAGTCGTCCCCCGATCGGAAGGTTGGCGGTTCGAATCCCGGTTCCCCACACCATGTGTTGTTGTGTCCTTGGGCAAGACACTTAACCCCGAGTTGCTCCCGGTAGGACTGGAAAGCACCTTGCATGGTAGTCTGCCGCTACCAGTGTATGAATGTGTGTAGCATTCAATGTGTGTAGCACTTTGAGATTTTCACTAATGAAAAGTGCGTTATAAATTGAATTCATTATTATTATTATTATTATTATTATTATTATTATTATACTGAAGTTCTAAGGTGTAGAGAGCCACAGAAATGGTTATGGTAGGCCGGATTTGGCCCACGGGCCTTGAGTTTGACACATGCGATCTAGTGGTACTAAAAGTAACAAAAGAGAAAAAAAACAGCCAAATATGTCAGCAGTTTAGCTAACAGACTTTGGAATGGGTACATTTTGTCCTTGTCAAACCTGTTGAAGAGAACCAAACTAAATACAGGGAACCCCCGACCTACGAACCCACCGACCTGCGAACCACGGGACCTACAAACGAGCCAAAGTAGAAGAATACCATTGACGTACGGCAGAAAAAAGTGACATACGAACGAGCCAAGTTAAAAATATATAATCGACGTACGGCAGAAAATATGTGACCTACGAACGAACCAAGTTAAAAATATATAATCGAGCTACGGCACACGACCTACGAACGAGCCCCATTACAGGTATATAATCGAGCTACGGCGAAACTGCGTCACAAAACGGCAATCGGCGAGGTGGGGGAGGGGATCGCCTTTGGCTGTTGCTGGTTGGGCATGGGCGTGACACTGCGCATGGCAGTGGAAAAGTACCGCCAGCGAGAGGGGGGGGCTGGGCTTTCTGGCGGATGTACACACAGCCGCAGTGCAGCTGGCGGCGGAGGGATCCGTACAGGTAAAGCGGTAACTATTTAAAGGGCTGCGGCCATTTTGTGCCTCGTGGTTTTCTACGGTGATTGATGGTAGAAGACAGTTACGAACAACAGCGAACACGAACAAAGAACAC
The DNA here is from genome assembly GCA_038048925.1 of Garcialebias charrua. Lineage (NCBI taxonomy): Eukaryota > Metazoa > Chordata > Actinopteri > Cyprinodontiformes > Rivulidae > Garcialebias > Garcialebias charrua. Next base: position 6,144 of record JBBPBX010070646.1, on the reverse strand, counting down.
GAACGAAGAACACGAGAAAAAAAAAAGTACGAAGAACCTACGAGCAGGTACAGTACATTTACAGTAAATTTATATCAGTTTTAGACTAAAGCCAACGTTAGCACACGTTAGAATTAATTTAATTTGTGCTCTTAGGAGTTAGCACGTTAGCTAATTGTCGACGACGACGACACGACGATACGAGTTGTCCACGGGTCATCGAACGGGCAGGTAGGCCCAGTACTAAATGAAAAAATATTTTTAGACGAAAGCAAACGTCAGCATTCATTTTTGAACGTTAGCATTAATTTTAATTTGTGCTCTTAGGAGTTAGCACGTTAGCTAATTGTGACGAGAACGACAGGAGTTGTCCACGGGTCATCGAACGGGCAGGTACGGTCCAGTACTAAATGAAAAAATATTTTTAGACGAAAGCAAACGTCAGCATTCATTTTTGAACGTTAGCATTAATTTTAATTTTTGCTCCTTAGGAATTAGGACCTTAGCAATGGCTCCGAAGAGACCTGCAAAGTCCGCGGACGCGGCACAGGGGAAAAAACCTCGTCGTACCATAACGCTGGAGACGAAGGCAAAAATTATAAAAATGGCAGATCAGGGCATGACTCCCTCTAAAATTGGAGATGCGCTAGGGTTGCCGAGGTCAACTGTGGGGACAATAATGGCGGACAAAGAACGCATTTTGCAGCAGGTGCGTGCTTCAGCCCCCATGAAGTCCACCATAATTACAAAGCAAAGGACGGGGAGAATAGTCGAGATGGAAAGGTTGCTTGTCCTCTGGCTGGAGGACAACACACAGCGCAGAATACCAGTTGGGATGTCTGTGATCTGTGAAAAGGCAAAGAGGATTTATGACAGGCTGCAGGAACTAGGGTTGACTGGGGTAGGTGCAGGGGAGCAGGGGGGTGCGGGGGGGCAGGGGGCTGCACAGAGCGATCCGGGTGAAGGGACGTCCTCCCAGAGCGATCTGGGTGAAGGGACGTCCTCCCAGAGCGATCTGGGTGAAGGGACGTCCTCTCAGAGCGATCCGGGTGAAGGGACGTCCTCTCAGAGCGATCCGGGTGAAGGGACGTCCTCCCAAAGCGCTGGAGGAGGGACTTCGAGCAGCACATCATGGGAGTTTAATGCCTCCAAAGGATGGTTCGATCGGTTTAGGAAGAGAAACAACTTCCACAACATCAGAGTGCAGGGTGAGCACTTTAATTTCTCATTTTTCTTTTTTAATACTGTAAATGCATACAGTACAGGTAGTCCTCGACTAACGAATATTTTTTTTTTTTTCATTTTATTACAGTGTGTTACAACAGCTTAACCATGTCATTTTGTGTGCATTTAAACAGGAGAGGCAGCAAGCGCTGACCACGAGGCAGCTCAGGCATTCCCAGCAGAACTGGCTGAGATCATCAGGGATGGCGGGTACACTGCGCAGCAAGTGTTCAATGTGGATGAGACAGGGCTGTTCTGGAAGCGTTTGCCAGACAGGACGTACATCAGCAAGGAAGAACGAACCGCACCCGGCCACAAGGTCGGCAAGGAGCGTTTGACCTTGCTGGTGGGGGGCAATGCTGCGGGTGACTGCAAACTCAAGCCGTTGTTGGTGTACCAATTTAATAAACCCAGGGCCTTCAAAGATGTTGATAAATCATTGCTTCCTGTTTTTTGGGCGTCTAATAAAAAGGCTTGGGTGACGCTGGAAGTTTTTACAAATTGGTTCACCAAGAACTTTGTTCCGCAAGTGAAGCGTTTTTGCACTGACCACAGCATTCCCTTTAAAATCCTCCTGATCTTGGACAACGCTCCAGGACACCCCCCTGGTCTCACCACTAGGAACAAAGATGTTAAGGTGGTGTACCTGCCTCCCAACACCACCTCATTGATCCAGCCAATGGACCAGGGGGTTATTAGTACGTTTAAGGCGTACTACCTACAAAGAGTCATCCGTGCTGCTTTGGAGGCTACGGAGAACTCTCAGACCCTTACGCTGAAAGACTTCTGGCGTAAGTTCAACATCCATGATGCTGTGCTGAACATTGGCATCGCCTGGCATCGTGTAACTCCACAGAACATGTGCGGAGTCTGGAAGAAGCTCTGTCCAGAGCTTGTTCAGGAGGTACACGATGCCCAGGAGGTGGACCGTGTAATAGAGGATGTTGTGAGGATGGGCAGGTCACTGGAGCTCGACATGGACCAGGACGATGTCCAACACCTTCTCAGTTCATCTGGAGAGGATCTGTCCCCAGACGACCTGATTAGTCTGGACAGGCACGTCCCGGATGAGGAGGTGGAGGAGGAGGTGGAGGTCATTCCTCCAACCTTCACGAAGCAGGAGTTGGTGCTGGCGTTCAAGGACCTCGACAACTTCCTGGCGAGGATTGAGAAGCAGGACGTGGACTGTGAGAGGTTCGCCAAGGTCCGTCGGGGTGTCCTCAATGAAGTTGCGTGTTACCAGCAGATCCTGGAGGACAAAAAACTTGAAAAGGTGCAGAGCAGCATGCTCAATTATTTTCAAAGAGTCACAGCACCGCCTCCAGGATCTGCTGGTGCACCAGCTGAAAGGCCGTCCAGTCCTCCTGCAGCAAGCCAGGAGGAGGCCTTGGACATCCCAGCGGACGAGCGGCCATCCAGTCCTACTGCAGCAAGCCAGGAGGAAGCCATGGACAGCCAACCATCTCCCCAGTGAAACACGCCGCCCCCCCGCTCCCTCCCTCCAGGTACAGCACGTACTGTAATGAAATGTTTTTTTTTTTTTTTGGAGTTGTCATGTTACACAAATTAATTTAATCTGTTACTGTCTCTGCTTATGTTCACAGCCTTCCTCCTCCTTCCCCTCCTCTTCACCAACTCCACCATCCCATCACTGACCTGCCCACCCTCACATCCCAGCACAGCAACGTCAGAAAGGTACAGCAAAGACATGTTAATTTATTTTCTCTTTTTTTAAAAAATTACATCTACACCTACTGTAATCATCACCTCTCTCTCGACAGCCTCCAAAGCGGCACGTCCCCCTGGTCCATCCACACACCTGCTACGCACCACACCACACACGTAAGGAGAAGTTGTTGTTGTTGTCTGTGTTGTTGTTATCAGCAGGTGTTCACGTCTGTGTGTGTTTGTGTTTCAACAGATCCACTTGCTGTTTCGCCTCATGGAACAGCGTCGGGTACCACGTACCCGTGCTCCTGCTGCTGCTGCTCTGCCTCCAGCCTCCTGCACCTCCTCCAGCCTCCTCCCTGTGCTCCAGCTCCACACATGCACCACACACGTAAGGAGAAGTTGTTGTTGTTGTCTGTGTTGTTGTTATCAGCAGGTGTTCACGTCTGTGTGTGTTTGTGTTTCAACAGATCCACTTGCTGTTTCGCCTCATGGAACAGCGTCGGGTACCACGTACCGTGCTCCTGCTGCTCTGCCTCCAGCCTCCTGCCTGTCCTCCAGCCTCCTGCCTGTCCTCCAGCCTCCTGCCTGTCCTCCTGCCTGTCCTCCAGCCTGTCCTCCACACATGCACCACACACGTAAGGAGAAGTTGTTGTTGTCTGTGTTGTTGTTATCAGCAGGTGTTCACGTCTGTGTGTGTTTGTGTTTCAACAGATCCACTTGCTGTTTCGCCTCATGGAACAGCGTCGGGTACCACGTACCGTGCTCCTGCTGCTCTGCCTCCAGCCTCCTGCCTGTCCTCCAGCCTCCTGCCTGTCCTCCAGCCTCCTGCCTGTCCTCCTGCCTGTCCTCCAGCCTGTCCTCCACACATGCACCACACACGTAAGGAGAAGTTGTTGTTGTCTGTGTTGTTGTTATCAGCAGGTGTTCACGTCTGTGTGTGTTTGTGTTTCAACAGATCCACTTGCTGTTTCGCCTCATGGAACAGCGTCGGGTACCACGTACCGTGCTCCTGCTGCTCTGCCTCCAGCCTCCTGCCTGTCCTCCAGCCTCCTGCCTGTCCTCCTGCCTGTCCTCCAGCCTGTCCTCCACACATGCACCACACACGTAAGGAGAAGTTGTTGTTGTCTGTGTTGTTGTTATGTGCAGGTGTTGACTTCTGTGTGTGTTTGTGTTTCAACAGCTCGTCTGCGTGCTGATCCACATCATGGATGAGCCTAGGGTGCTACGTACACCTGCTGCCTGTCCTCCTGCCTCCAGCCTCCTGCCTGTCCTCCTGCCTGTCCTCCAGCCTGTCCTCCACACATGCACCACACACGTAAGGAGAAGTTGTTGTTGTCTGTGTTGTTGTTATGTGCAGGTGTTGACTTCTGTGTGTGTTTGTGTTTCAACAGCTCGTCTGCGTGCTGATCCACATCATGGATGAGCCTAGGGTGCTACGTACACCTGCTGCCTGTCCTCCTGCCTCCAGCCTCCTGCCTGTCCTCCTGCCTGTCCTCCAGCCTGTCCTCCACACATGCACCACACACGTAAGGAGAAGTTGTTGTTGTCTGTGTTGTTGTTATGTGCAGGTGTTGACTTCTGTGTGTGTTTGTGTTTCAACAGCTCGTCTGCGTGCTGATCCACATCATGGATGAGCCTAGGGTGCTACGTACACCTGCTGCCTGTCCTCCTGCCTCCAGCCTCCTGCCTGTCCTCCTGCCTGTCCTCCAGCCTGTCCTCCACACATGCACCACACACGTAAGGAGAAGTTGTGTGTTTTTCATGTTTTCTTAACAAGTGATTTTCCAGCTGTAACTGCACATTTTCATGTTTGTGTTCATTCTTACACAGATCACATGTTGCACGTTCTACATGAATGGATGTCCTGCAACACTGTGTTCCTGGACGTCTGTTCCTCCTGCCTCTGGTGTCCTGCATGTTGCCTCCATCCATCACCATTGTGTCCTTCTACTCTTAAATGACTGCTGTCAAAACAGAAAAACTTCATGTGATGCACAGACCTGCTCACATCAGGACAATTGCACATCAGGACAACACACCTGAACTGACACATGCCTGAACTTACAGCTGGCCTAAAATGCTCCCAACATTCATTGTTGAGCAATGGCTCAGCAGTTCCATCAGATGCAGGTTTGATCATGAGAACAACATCTGTCTACCTACACTTCGGTCAAAGTAAGACAATTTTGATTCATTTTTCTGCTGCTTCTCGCTTTTTCTGAGTTCATGGACTTCTTTCTCATGCACATGGACACTCATCAACGCAACGTGCTCATGTGTGATTGCTGACATCATTTTGCTGATGTGGCTCTCTGATTTGCTGCTGTTTTGCTGTGAAAAGCTGCACTTTGACAAGTGTTCATGTGTGATTGCTGACATGATTTTGCTGATGTGACTCTCTGATTTGCTGCTGTTTTGCTGTGAAAAGCTGCACTTTGACAAGTGTTCATGTGTGATTGTTGACAACATTTTGCTGATGGGAATCCCTGGTTTGCTGCAGGTTTGATGTGAAAAGCTGCACTTTGACAAGTGCTCATGTGTGATTGTTGACAACATTTTGCTGATGGGAATCCCTGGTTTGCTGCAGGTTTGATGTGAAAAGCTGCACTTTGACAAGTGCTCATGTGTGATTGTTGACAACATTTTGCTGATGGGAATCCCTGGTTTGCTGCAGGTTTGATGTGAAAAGCTGCACTTTGACAAGTGCTCATGTGTGATTGTTGACAACATTTTGCTGATGGGAATCCCTGGTTTGCTGCAGGTTTGATGTGAAAAGCTGCACTTTGACAAGTGCTCATGTGTGATTGTTGACAACATTTTGCTGATGGGAATCCCTGGTTTGCTGCAGGTTTGATGTGAAAAGCTGCACTTTGACAAGTGCTCATGTGTGATTGTTGACAACATTTTGCTGATGGGAATCCCTGGTTTGCTGCAGGTTTGATGTGAAAAGCTGCACTTTCAGAAGTGCTCATGTGTGATTGTTGACAACATTTTGCTGATGGGAATCCCTGGTTTGCTGCAGGTTTGATGTGAAAAGCTGCACTTTCAGAAGTGCTCATGTGTGATTGTTGACATAATTTTGCTGATGAGATTTCCTGCTGATTTGCTGCAGTTCTGATGTGAAGTTACTGATGTACAGGTGTTTATGGATGCATGTGTGGTGTAATTGTTTAGATAAGTGCTTGTAAATAAAGTTCTGTGCATGTATATAGCCCAGTATGTCAGTGTCATGCTGTTAAATGTGGGCGCGGCGGTCCGTTAGCGGTATTT
>JBBPBX010070645.1:0-18532 GCA_038048925.1 Garcialebias charrua | reverse complement strand
AGAGAGAGAGAGAGAGAGAGAGAGAATGGATGGATGGAGGGATGGATGATAGATGGATGGATGGATGGATGGATGGATGGATGATGGATGGATAGATGGATAGATGGATAGACTGTATATGTAGTGGCAAAACATGCTTGGATGCAAGGACAGATGAATGGAAGCATTTCTAATTTCCCCTTTTCATGACGGGAGACAAAAATTGTTTTAATATTGTCAGTTTTGCAGCTATTGAGCCAAGGTTTGTTATCGTAGCACTGTAACTGGAACTCATCTTTTTTTAATGGAGTCACTTCTCAGGATAAGATTATCTTTAAAAAAAATGTTTTTCCTTTTATAGATGGCCTCCCTTCTCACCTTACAGCCATCCTCTCACACCGATAAGATTTTTTTAATAGAGAGAAAGGAAAGATAGAAAGTAAGACAACAAAACAACAATTATCCACAAAAAGAGCACAAGGCAAACACACCCAACCTCCATCCGCAATCCTGCAAAGCACATGACAGAACACAGCAACGAAACATACATGCATAAAGACTAATAATATTCATGACCTTGCAGTAGATTTCCATAAATAAACATACCCATACCTACAAATATATATACAGTATACATACATATACATTCATATTCAGTCACATACCCATCTACATATCTGCATATGATATCTACATATACATCCCTGCATCCATTTGTGTGTGGTTGTGAGCATGCATAAGTGAATAAGGTTCCTCCAATAGAACATTCAGTAATGACCGTGAAGCATCAGAGATCCGTCCCCCCAAAGCCCGAGGCAGACGAAGGGGCGATCAAAGCCCAAGACTCCAGGAAGGACCCCGAGCCCAGAGTCCCCAGGGCCACCCGAACAGGACGAGCCACTCGCCCACTCCCCAGATCCGACCAAGGGGGAGAACCGGACGAATCCCACCAGCGACCACACACAATGACCCCCGGGGGTCCAACAGCGACAAGCCCACAGGCCCCCGCCGGAGCCCGCTGCAAGAACCCACTACACTGACGTAGCCTCAGGCCTGGACACCGAGGCCCAGGCACCGGGGACGCCCACCCCTCAGGCCCAGACCCGATAGGACCAGAGGACCTGAGCTCCACCAGGCAGCCACCAGGCCGAGCCGACCCACGCCCAAGCGCCTAACCCCCGAAAGCGATAGCAAGGGCCCCCAGCCCGCCCGCAGGCAAAAGGACACCCACCCGGGGGCCACGTGGTAGGAGTGCGACATCAAGTAGCCTTAGATGTAACAGAGAGGGGGCAGTCCAAATCCCAGCCTGACAATTAGACATTCATACACAGACACACTCACTCTTATTAAGATTATCTTAAATTCTTTATGTGAAAAGCAATGGACATAATGCATCACTTCAAGGAACGTAGGCATCTAGTCGTATGTTGTTTTTATTTCTGAGGTCCCACTCAGTTGCATAAGCCTGATTGTGTATTTTAATGAATTTCTCTTGGCAGTGCTGGAATACAGACTAAAAGACCTACAACACTTCCCACCTACACATGGTGCAAATGAATCCAAATGGTTCTGTTTCGCAGCCGTGTCAACTCCTCCCCCAGCACCACCTGTCACTGGAATATTTTGCTGCAATTTCAGAGGAAACACTTTGGAGGTTGAGCGTGTGTCATCTCATCAGTGTCCCTTAATTAAATCTACCTTTCTCCAGGCTCTTCCATGATCTCAGCAAATAAAATACAGAGTAAACACACCTAATTAAAGAAGTTAAAAATGCCCAAGCAAGTTCTGCCTCAATGTCAGCGTCTGGCATGTCTGCTGAGGGTTTGTAATTCCTCCACAGATCACAAACAGCACAGGCAAAGAAGAAAAAAAAAATGTCATTAGTAAATTACACAGGTGCCAAAATGAGTTTATCATCTTGAGAATGAAAAGCTTCATAATAACCTAAGGAGGTGCATCCAAAACGATCGTATCTTTTAAGCTAAATGAACACGCCACACTGATATAAGATTATCCAGCTTTAGAGCAGACTCTCATGCCCCGAGGCCTGCAGCCAGTTTATAATGCACTATATATATTTTATTTCAGCTTCACCAAGCACCAGTACAAGAGAAGGAAAAAAAAATGTTTATCTGGTTGCATATTTTATTCTCTATTATGTTTTTTTGCTCTCCTAATTTTACTTCCAGTGACGCCAAGACAAATTCACTAGATGGAGACAGCGCAGGTGAAATGTACATTTATGATCAACTGCATATTTTTGTGCTCTATGTTAGAAAGTAAATTCTACAGAAATGAGTGAAATACTAACGATGAAATGAACAGTATGGAGATGTCTCCCATCGTCAAATGAGTTGAACAATAAATCTTTGTAGTTTACAAGATGAGTGCTTTTCTATACTGGAATTGAACAGGGAATGCAGGTAAACCTTAATTCAAGACACAAAATTCAAGAAATGTATTGTCATATGCACAGTAAAAATACAATGGTTACAAATAGGTTACAAATAGCAATAAAAATCCTACTTTGCGAATTCCCTTCATACAACTGAAAAAAATGAACCAAACAATTTAATACAAATTTAAGGACACGTGCAAAGGATAAGTGCAAATACTCAGTGATTATGTTCAGTCAATGCTGATTCAGCAGCCTGATGGATTGTGGGTAAAAGCAGTTTTTTTTTCCTGATTCTTGCTTTCACATTCCTGTGGCATCATCCAGGTCGCAGAAGTGTGAGCAGTGGGTGCTGTGTATGAGAGCGGTTCTTGATGATGTTTTGTGCTCTCTTTGTGACGCAGGAGTTGTAAATGTCCTGTAATGGCATGAGAGCAGCTCCAACAGATGTATGCTGTTTTGATGACCTGCTAGAAACTGTTTCTGTCCTGAGTGGTAAAGTTTCAGTAGCACACCGAGATTGTCTGTCAGGATGCTCTCCACTGTACATCCGTAGACGTTGCTGAGGAGTTTGGGGGATAATCTAAATGTCCTCAGCTTCCTCAGGAAGAAGAGTTTCTGCTGAGCCTTCTTGACAATCTGCTGCATGTTTTGAGTCCAAGTGATATCCTCACTGATATCAGTGCAAGTTTGAAGCTCTGCACGCTCTCCACTTGAACCTCATTGATGAGTAATGGGCATGCTGGTGTCTTCTCTTCCTTGGGTCAGTAATCATCTCCTTCAGCTTTTCTGTGTTTAATAAGATATTATTTTCATGGCACCAGGACACCAGCTGAGCCACCTCTTTCCTGCAGGCTGTCTCCTCTCCTGCAGGGATCAGCCCGATGACAGCTGTGTCATCAGCAAACTTGATGATGGAGGTGTTACTCAGGGAGGAGATCACAGGTAAAGAGGATGTACAGGAGTGGGCTGTGCACACAGCCTTGAGGGGTCCCAGTGCTTAATGAGTTGGTGCCTGATGTTTTATCACCAACTCTGACTGTCTGAGGTCTATCTGAGAGAACATCCAGGACATAGCAACCAGGGTGGGGTGTTTATGTGTGTGGTGGCAGTGGTGTCAGACCAAGGGTAAGGAGCTCTCCAGTCAGTCAGTGAGGATGAAGGTGCTAAATGCTGAGCTGTAGTCTACAAACAGCATTTGAACGTAGGGTCGTTTTCACATCTTATAGCCCAGCAGACTCTGTCCAATTGGGGACCAAAGTTTGGAACATTTGTTTACAATTTCAGCTGGTGCGGTTTGCATTCACACTGCACTGAGTCAATCGAGCCAACCTGTTCCCCCCACTCGCCTGTGGTAGTGCTGCACCAAGAACTACTGCAGGAAATTACATGAAAACCTCTGGAGAAGACACTGACCACAACTTACTTCTGGAAATAATCACAAAAATGGAGTGGCATCAAATTTTAGCAGTTTTAAGATTTCTGTTTTGTCTGTGGCTCATGTGCCAAACACACATTTTTTTCAACAATGGACTCAGCATAAGTGGAATATAAGGCAAAAGACCATGGATAACGTTGTTTTCCACACAAGGCGGCTGAGGCGGCTCCGTGTGAGTTATGAGAAATGCGGGTTTGTTTTGGTTGTATTCACACAGCATGCTCTGCACTGTAGTCACTTCCTGCATTTGGAGCTATGTCTGGTCCGTTTGCATTCACAATGCATTCGAACCATGTTCACTTCAACTGAACCAAGACCTAGGTAGGTGGACCAAAGTTCACTTTTTGTGTCTGCATCATAGTTCAATTGTGCATTCACACCTCCCAAAACGAACTGTACTTTCTAGGCAAATGGACTAAAGTTTGATTAAAGCAGACTAAACAGGGCTGGTGTACTTTGTAAACACCCTGTAGGTGTCCTTGTTTTTAAGGTGTGAGAGGGCTGTGTGGAGGGTAACTCCTACCCACTTGCAAGGTTTATTAAGGTTTAGTCACATTCCCTGTTCCATTAAAGTTCAGAAAAACTCATCTCAAAAAGCTACAAACATTCACTATTCAAATACCTCAGCAACAGTGGACACTGGCCTATTGCTTGTCCATGCTAAATTTCAAATTACCAACAGGGATCATTGGGATGCAGCCAGGAGCTATCCATCCCTGTCACCTGTGCATGATCCACATCCATGATGTGCTGTGAGTGAGATTTAAGCTAAAGGCCTAGCCTTCCTTGAGAGAATCATCAGTCACTTTTACTACCAGAGTGTTAAACTAATGACAGCTTCTGTCATGAAATGACACTTAGTCTTTTTGGTAAAACCTTTAAATTTACATTATGCAGATGGACTTCCGACCTGTTCAGGGTGCACCCTGCCCCACGCACAGTGAGTGCTAGACATGGGCACCGGCAACCCCCATGACCCAAAATAGAAGAAGCTGGTAAAAGATAATGGATGGATGGATTAATTATTAAAGTCTTTTTTTTTTTTATTATGCTTTTCAAATTGTAATTTTTTTTAAATTTCCCCTTAAAGAATAGAGTGTAAAAAAGATAACGTAATGTTCAATTCAGTTTTTCTTTGCAGAGGAAATGTCATTTGTCTGTGAATTAAGGGCAAGATTCTTTGCCACATTTTAAACTTTACTATGACTAAGCACCAATATTGTACATTTACATGTCTGCTTGTTCTGCTCTAACCTGTAAATGGATCAAGCACATTCATTAGTGCAGATTTTAAATTTGTTTATTATTTAAATTACTTATGGACCTGGAAACAACTCACTTTAACCCACCTGAAGGTAATTCAAATGATAATCAGTGGTATACCGGTAAATGACTAAAGTAACAATACTTCCTCTATTTGAGATGTTGGCTCAGCAGGTTCTTTAGGATTTTTATGTTTTCTGCATTAATCACATTTCCTTACAGCCTGTAAACAACTGAACAGCGCCACCTTTTCACACCTGCGCCTGATCCTGGCTAATGACCTGTTAGGATATTTAAGGCCTTGGGAGCCAGCCGTATGATGTTGGAACATCAAGCAACCTTATGATAGTGTTTCTCAGTCCTGTGACTCGTCTTTGAATGAGAAAGACTAAACTTTGTGTTTTTTCTTGTGTTTTCAAGTCCTTCTCCTCTGTGGCCTCCAATTCTTCTACACTCCTTGTGACAACACCAGCTACCACCTCGTCAGCCTGTGAACTGAATGCTATCCTGGATTAATTAATGAAGTACTGTTGCCATGCCACTCTGTCAAACTCTACTCGATCAGAACCAAAGAACCACCTTTACTTAGAAACTCCCACTCCCCTCTCGCCAGACCTGCAAAACAAACAAGAGTAATGGTACATCCAGACCGAACGCGATTTCAACTGCAAAGAAGCTCAACACGCACGCAAGTGGACGCACTTTGTGTCTCTTCTCCCCCGACTCTCCCTGATTGGTTGACACACCAACCAATCGGGTAGAGTTTGAGCGGCGTTTGAAAGTTGAACGGCGAAATCTTCAGCATGTTGGAGGCGTGCTTTGGAGGCTGACGCGGGTTCACGTGCACGGAAATCACTCTCCAGCACGCTCAACACGCACGCGACGTGACGCAAGACGCCAGGAGGCTGCTGGAGGTGCGTCCACCATAGACTTTGCATGTAAACTGGACGTTGCTGCAGTAGAAAACGCATTCGGTCTGGATTCACCATAAGAGTTCTTCCTCGAAGATTCACAGTTATTTCCCTTTTAGAAATCAACTCAAATCACGTAAATAAATGGTAAATGGTAAATGGAGCTTATTTATATGGCGCTTTCTAGCCCCCTGTGAGGAGCACATACAAAGACACATACCTTTTTTTTTATCTCTGAGTCCTCTTCATCAATCTGCAAATATCTGGGTCTAAAACGTACTCAATCATGTTAAGTTCCAATTTACACCACAGTCGTACAACTCAAGGTGCTTATATTTCTGCATTCAAACATTGTCAAACAAAAATATATTTTATCAAGATTAAAGGAGAAATGGTGAATTGGTGACTGTGTGAGCACCTGGGATGAGTTTTGTTGTTTAAACAGACTTTGTGACACCAATGGCACATACCTGCCTTAGAGTAGACATGCTTCAATAAAAGATCTATCTGTAAACAAAGAGGAGTTTTTGTAAAAATTCCTGGAAGTTGTTGAGGTAATAAGATTTCTCAAGGTCTGTGTTCAAAAAATGAGAGCAATTACAGTTTGTTAGCTGTGTAGACAGTACGTCACTGAAACAAAAAAAAATGAGCTAGATGCATTTCTGCTTTTGCAAAAGCCCATACAAATTTGGAAATGCTGTATTATTGACCTCCACTTTACTTCTTGATTTTATGTTGAGCCTATTCAAGTCCTCTTTTGTATTTGTTTTTCAATGGAAGTTGGTTAAAAAACCCATTTTACACATTTTATTTTGAAGAAAAATTTTAGTGACTCAATTAAAAAAGCTTACAGAATACTGTAGTTTCAAAGAAATATAAATAATATACAGTGCATACTGACATTGATTTGAAAAGTTTCCAGCAACTTTATTTTTTCCTTTTCTGTACTGTATACCAAAACAAGAGCAAATACATCTTTCCTGCATTGTTATTATTGTAAAAACACCAGTTATTTTATAGTTAGTTACAGACTAGTTTATTATCTGACCATCCATCCATCCATTAATTTTACCCGCTTCTTCCTTTTCCAGTCGTGGGGATCACTGATGCTCATGTCCAGCCATCACTGTGCAAGAGGCGGGGACACCCTGGACAGGTCTCCAGTCCATCACAGGGTCACATGAGACAAACAACCATTCACTCTCTCACTCACGCCTAGGAACAATTTAAAGTCACCAATCAGCTTAACATGCATGTTTTTGGTCTGTGGGAGGAAACCGGAGTACCTGGAGACAACCCATGCATGCACAAAGAGAACATGCAATCTCCACTCAGAAAGGCCCCCGGCTGGGATTTGAACCAGGGCAACCTGCTCGCTGAAAGGCAGCAGCTCTACCAACTGTACCACCGTGCTGCCTCATTATCTGAATAACAGTAAATAACTAGAAGGTTCCTGGAAAACCTTTGACGGGGACTGCACTGCCACTTTTTAAAATTTTAAACACAGAAGAGCAACATCATCAGGCCAGGACTTTGCAGTTTACACTCATCTGCAGGCCAGAGGTCACTCTTTATTACAGGGCCTTTTACACCTAAGCCTCAAATTTCCGCCTGGCATTTTTTACTTGTTTTTCACTAGAAAATATGAAGAAAATGTTCTATAGAACTTGTCCATATATGGACAAGTGCTTCAGCACATTTGTTCAGAATATTTAGATATTTCAATATCTGGCATTATTTTACATTATACTTGTTAAAAAACAACTATTAAACTGTTTAACATCAAGAAAAAACAATAAGCGAAATTAGATTTTAGAGATTTTATGCAAATAAAACACTGCATTTGAACATGCAGTACAGATTTTGCATCATAAATTAACAATTTCAACACTATAGAACATATTTACAATGTTTTTTTTATTCTCACTTATTTTTACAAATAAGAAACAGACTAACAATTCAAATTATTTACAGGCGAATTTCCCCTCCCTACATTTCTCATTATCTTCTACACAAACAAAGTACAAACTGATGAATATTATGTTATAGACTTGATATACTATTCCAAAAACAACAAAAATAAATAAAACTATATCCTATTATATGTACCCAGTATAAAACAATTATCCACCAAATAACAGCCCTCATTCATTCAGAAATAAAATTCAAAAAGTTATTAGATTGTTAGATCAAATGTTTTTTCAGCTTTTTCTTCAGAAGAACAAAAAGAAACTTCTCCAAATTCAAATCATCCAGGAATCTCCTTATTGTCTTTTTATTCCTTGATTTGACATAGTTTTATCTGAATCTCTGCTCTGCTGCTCATGTTTTTCCTGCTCAAGCTGCACTCTGTTCGTGCTGAAGACAAAGGACTCGCTTTCCAGGGCGTTTGCAGCTCACGGAGGGTGATTACCGTAATACCAGCAAAAGAGCCTAAAAGCGCACTTTTTTTTCTTTTAAACACCGTTTGAATTTTTCTGATAGCACAAACGGTTGCAGAGTTACGGTAATCTAAAAATAGCTTGTGAAAACGTGTGGAAAAAGTGTCGGCAGAGACACCGGCGGTTTAAGAGGGTTAAAGACTGTAGAAGTCATTTGGATAAAAGGGGAAACATTTTGACAAAGAAGAATCCGTCTGAGGACCTGACTCAACCTTGTAAGGGTGCATTCACACCAGCCCTGTTGTTGAAAAATGACAAAACAGAAATCCCAAACCCGCTAAAATTTAACGCCACTCCATTTTGATTATATTTCCAGAAGAAGAAGAAGTGTCTTCTTCAGAGTTTTGTGTGTGTGTGTGTGTCAGTGTTGCCAGGTGAGAAATGTAGGATTATCGTACTAGAGCCCTAAAATTATCGTATTTTGAGGGAAATTATCGTACACCCGTAATAAACAAAATAACAAGTATGCTCTAGTCACTCTGTTGTTGAATAGCGTCTAACAGGCACTCACAGTTTTGTGGCGTCAGTACTGGTGGGAACCATATAGACAATAATACGTATTAATGTCTGGTGGCAACTAATAAGCCCCCCCCCCCTTCTTGTTTTGTTTCACCGCCGAGCTGCAGTGTGGACCGGAGATTATTTAAAAAAAACTAATTCTGTAAAATTAATTTAATAACTCAACTAAATTCTGTCTATTAAGTTTGTATTTTCAAGGAAATGATAACTTGATCTTTAACTTTACTGATATCTATACTAAAAAAACCATCAAAAAAACATTTAAAATTCATTTTATTTATTTCTTTTTGGAAATGCTTTCTTCTTGTTTCATACCCTGGACATTCCATAAAGACATGTTGAACCGTTTCAGGGAAATTAGTGCACATGTCACAAAAAAGTCCTGTTGCATGTTTTCATGATCTGTGAGTCCTGTTCTAATGCGAGTAAGTTCCTGTTTCTTCCTGCTTATATCTTACCTTTTTATGAATGTTGTGTACAGTACATGTCTTCCTGTATCAGGAATGTCCCAGTTTTCTTGTCATATTTTCTTAATATATTTCTTTATTATCATTTAACGTTCAACTTTATATAAATGTTCTATCATTTTCATCACTTCTTCCAGACCGGTGTCAGACACTGCCACACGGCTCTGCTTTTTCTAACGCATGGGGCGGGCGCAGCGAACTATTCAGCCAATCACGGTCGCTGTTCTGCATATACGTCACTTTTAGGTCACATTTAGAAAAGCACGATTGGCTGGAATTTCAAGATGCCTTCAGGGTTCACAAAAAAACTCCGACAGACAGTTGCGACAGGCTGATGGAAACCGATCACAACTACACGTTCACAGAATGGCCAAATTATCGTATTTTTGGCCTTTTTCGGGATTATTGATCGTACATCGTACAGAGGGCAAGATTATCGTACAAATACGATAATTATCGTACATCTGGCAACACTGGTGTGTGTGTTGTTTTCTTCAGTTCTTGGTGCAGCGCCACCACAGGTGAGGGGAGGGGGGACAGGTTGGCTCGATTGACAGTGCAGAGTGAATGTGAACCACACCAGTTGAAAATGTAAACAAATGTTCTGAATTTTGGTCCCCAATCGAACTGAGTCGACTGGACTATAAGGTGTGAAAACAACATTAGATTTATTTACCTGGATTAGTGAGCATGTATGTCATAATTAAGCTACAGGAAAAAAAAATAATTTCAGTTCTATTTGTAAATCAGGACATCTGTGAAACACTGTTTGTTGAAATGCTTTATAATCAGGTTTGGTATTGCACTTTATTTGTACAGCAGTACATAAACATTCTATTCGTTTTTTATTAAGAAAAGAAAATATAACATGCTCACTGTAGACAATAGTATGGGAGAGTGCAGCAAAGTGAAGATTCAGTTCAATCTGCTGGCGTCCTCTGACAGCTAACTTTTACTACCGTATTCTCCGGCGTATAAGTCGCACCTTTTTGCCTACATTTCTAAGCCCTGCGACTTATAGGCCGGTGCGACTTATACGTCGATTTTTCCAATATTTTGGTCATAATTTGACTTTGGTCAAAAACTCCAAAAATGGTGCAGTACCAGTTTCGGCCGCTATGGGCGCTAAGAAACCCTTTACAGTACCTACACTGTTGACATCTGCCTGGTCCAAAAATGGTGCAGTGACACAGAAGATGAAGACTTCAATGGTTTTGAATAAATAAATAAAAACCATAAAATAAATACAGTATCTGTTTCTGTCATCATTTTAAACTGAGACACGTTTTTTACTGTAATGTCAGCTAATAAAAATATATTTTTATGTGTTTATCTTTAAAGATAAATGATGAAAGACACAAAATATACAAAAATTATGTTCATTTATTAATGAAAAGTTCAACTAAGACACATCAAACAAAATACTGTAGTTTTTATGTGATAATCTTGTCAAAAGTCCTTCCAAACAATTTGGCAGCCAGTCCAAAATAATGTTCATTTATTAATGAAAAGTTCAACTAAGACACATCAAACAAAATACTGTAGTTTTTATGTGATAATCTTGTCAAAAGTCCTTCCAAACAATTTGGCAGCCAGTCCATTTTGGGCAAAACACCAGTTCACGTGAGGTGCGACCTATAGGCCGGTGCGACTTATAGGCCGGTGCGACTTATACGTTGATTTTTCCATTTAATTGGGCATAATTAGGTTGGTGCGACTTATACTCCGGTGCGACTTATACGCCGACGAATACGGTAATTGGCTTTTTCTAAATGTATGTGAATGATTCTGTTCAGTGCCCTGAGACCACTTCTGTTGTGACTTGGCACTATGTAAATAAACTGAATTTAATTGAATTTAATAAATATTTGATGCCAAAATATGTGTTGTCTCACTGAGAATCATTATTTTATTTTATTTTTTGCCTTGGTTGTAATTTATTACACATGAGCTAGTTTATTTCTAAGAACAGCAAATTACCTCACTTAAATACAGGCAAAAAACATGTTTGCGCAGTTTGGTGCAATGCACAACATTTTCTTTGTGATGGCTTCAGGAATTACACGTACCGGTATATGCAAAACAGAAATTTGCACCATGCAAACTGTTAGTGAATCTAGGCCTGTGGAAAACAACAAAAAACATTTTATTATTTGTTTTTAAAAGATTAGTTTTTCTTAAAGATTCAGTTGGCATGTAGATTAGATTTACAAATAAAGCAGACAACCTCATTTTTTATTCTACAATAGTGTTGAGGATGCCTGGGACTCGTCCAACAAAGCCCACCAAATAATAGACATGCATTTTAGAAAATATAGTTGTTAGTTTTGGCAAACAGTCATATCTGATTAATCAATGTACTTCAGTAATCTACACATGTGTTTGTAGAAGCTTGGATTTCCTTCCCACTTAAACACAATAAAGTAACAATAACTGTTCTGCATGATACAAAATGTCTGAGTATAATGTATGGGTAATATGTTGCTTCATATGTAACCCCATATAAAAAAAAGATAGAATTTCATCACTATCATTTTCTGTATTTGTCAGACATTGTACTTCCACTTGCAAAGCCTCCAGTGTGTGACTGTCTGTCCAGGAGTTATAGGAGTTAATGAGAGCGGCTTGACAAAGTGAGACTACCTTCAGCCTAAGGGCTTGTTGGGGAGTGAGTAAACCATTAGCCATAGCTCCAGGCCAAATAACTCCCCCAAAATTGGAAAGTTCTGCAATACCATTTCCTTACTAAGTCTCTATACTGAAACTGAAAATGTGCTGCTATTTCCTGCCACTGTCATTGCTTATTCCTAATGGCATTTACTGTCAGAAACCCGATGCCCAGTCCAGTCAAAACAAATGGGAATACACTTACATACAGTAATCTCTGCAACCAAGTCACATGCAATGTTTTTTTTTTTTTTCACAAAGCCACAGAGAATTGATACAGACAAGAGTAATGGTTTTCTCCACCTGTAACATGATTCTGCATTTAGTGGGAGGCCTTGGGACAGTTGGGTGTGCCTACTCTCAGTGCTCCCAGTTGGAGCTGCTGTTCTACTGCTCATTGTTTTTGTGTGATGGGTCAAGAAGATAAATCCTCTTAGCTTTCCACTTTTGCAAACAAGCACGACAAATGATAGCCCTGAGAGCAGATATTTGGCATTATATGATAAAGAAATGCAGTAGGGGAAAGGAA
The DNA here is from genome assembly GCA_038048925.1 of Garcialebias charrua. Lineage (NCBI taxonomy): Eukaryota > Metazoa > Chordata > Actinopteri > Cyprinodontiformes > Rivulidae > Garcialebias > Garcialebias charrua. Next base: position 5,923 of record JBBPBX010070645.1, on the reverse strand, counting down.
TAATTCATGAAAGATTAGGAACATTCTTTGCAAAGCTTTTTGAGATAAACAATCATTTATGTGTGAGAAACATTTCTATATAAAAGCAAAACACAACTACCTAAATTATGACACAGTCGTACATTTATGCATAGTCAAATTATGCAGCCAGGGGTTGTTGCTCACAAAGAAAAATGTTTTTCTATGTCTCTGAGTGTGCAAGTGTTTGTCCGTTGTGTTTGTAAAATATTTCATTACCAATTGACGGCTTATAGAAACTCTCAGCTAAACATCTTTGGTTGTACAAGTATAGCTAGTGAGGCGTGTAAAAATTTGATGTGGACCCAATTGTGTGAACATCTGAACCAAAATATTCTGTTTCAGTCAGGATCAGGAAGTGCTTTGAACGGCTAGTCATGAAAAGCATCACATCTGTCCTCCCTGCCTCCCTGGATCCCTTCCAATTTGCATACCGACCTAATCGCTCAACCGACGATGCCATCTCCTCTGCCCTCCACACAGCTCTCACACATCTGGACACGAAGGACTCTTATGTTAGAATGCTGTTCATCGACTTCAGCTCGGCATTCAACACCATCATCCCCCAACAGCTCATCCATAAACTGGACAGTCTGGGGCTGAACACCTCAATGTGTAACTGGCTGCTAGACTTCCTGACCGGGAGACCACAGACAGTACGGATCGGGAGTAACACATCTAGCACCATCACATTGAACACAGGGGCCCCACAAGGATGTGTGCTGAGCCCCCTTCTATTCACCCTGCTAACACACGACTGCACACCATCGTACAGCTCCAACCACTTCATCAAGTTTGCGGACGACACAACAGTGGTAGGTCTCATCAGCAACAACGATGAGACGGACTACAGGAACGAGGTGAGCCGCTTGGCCTTGTGGTGCGGACACAACAATCTCACTCTCAACGTGGAGAAGACAAAGGAGATTGTCGTGGACTTCAGGAAGAGGGATGCACAACATGCCCCTCTGACCATCAACAGCACCGCAGTGGAGAGAGTGGACAGCACCAAGTTCCTGGGAGTGCACGTCTCAAAGGACCTGTCCTGGAGCAGGAACACTGCAGCACTGGCGAAGAAGGCTCACCAGCGCCTCTACTTTCTCCGCAAGCTGAAAAGGGCTGGAGCTTCAACCTCCATCATGTGCACCTTCTACAGAGGTGCCATAGAAAGTGTCCTGACCAGCTGCATCACTGTGTGGTTTGGTGCATGCACTGCATCCTGCCGCAAGAGCCTCCAGCGCATCGTGAAAGCAGCTGAGAAGATCGTCGGCACCTCCTTGCCCTCACTGCAGGACTTACACAGCAAACGCCTCACTCGGAAAGCCCACCGCATGGCAGGTGATCCCACACACCCACTACACAGCCGCTTTAGACTGCTGCCATCAGGGAGGAGACTGAGGAGTCTCCAGGCTCGTACCAGCAGACTGAGAGACAGCTCTGTTCATCAGGCAGTCAGAATGCTAAACACTCTGCCTGCTCTGCCTCCCCTCCCATTTGAACTGCCTTAACACAAAAAACTTTCTCACACATTACCACTCAACACAAAGTTTTTAACACTGGACTCTGTGTCATCAAACGGGTTATTCACTAAACTCTCGGTCATGTGTTCATTCAGTTTGCACTACTTCTCATATTTGCACTAATGTTTGTATTACATTACTGCCTATAGTCATACTACTGTTTGTTAGGGTCCAGGCTCAGGGACCGTGGAAAGAATCCATTTGCAGACAGGACTCAGGAGGCAAAGTACAAAAATAAATACTTTAATTGTTCAAACAGAAAAAAGGCTGACAATGGCAGCATAACTCACATAACTCAAGGAACAGGACTAGGATGAACCCAAAACGATGACGAACTGACAAAGACAGAACTCACAGAGGAACTTATATACACACAGGCAGGGCTTGGGACAAAGGTGAAAATAATCAGACTGATTGGAGCACAACACCAGGAAGGACCAGAGTGAACACTTGGGGAAGTAATAAATAACAGACCAGGGCAAGGGAACTAACTAAAACATGTAACATGAATAACTAAACTGGGGCTGAACAGAGAAGTAAACTAAACAGGAATTTAACTAATCTGGAGCAGGACAGGGAAATAAACTAAATCTGAAATAACTAAAATGGAGCAGGGTAGGTTGAATGGAAAACACATGGAAAGTCCAGGAGAGGGAGCCAACCTCACAGTGGGAACAAAGAGCTGACTAAACAAACAGAACACAGAAACAAAAACAGAAAGCTTAACAGGGCAAGACAAAGACACTAGACAACTGAGAGGAGACAAAGAACTAAATTAAACTCAAGAGAAGACTAAAAGAAACACAAACAGACAGAACACAGAAACACCAGACAACAGAAGACAGACCATGACAGAACCTCCCCCTCAAGGGACGTCACCTGACGTCCCACAAAGCACAAACACAGAACGGGCGGGAGGATGGGGGAAAACACAAGGACGGAGGGCCAGAACAAACTAAACAAAAACCGACAGGGCAAGACCTGGGCAACGTTCAAAAACAGAAGAGGGGCCGGGCGGGCGGCTGACCGAGAGACCATCCATCAAGCAGAAGTCGGTCAGGCGGTCGACCGGGAGGCCTTCCATCGCCAGGAGCCAGGTCAGGCGGTCGACCGGGAGGCCGTCCATCGCCAGGAGCCATGTCAGGCGGTCGACCGGGAGGCCGTCCATCACACGAAGCCAGTCCAGGCAGATGTCCAGCACGAGGAGCCTTGGAGACCATAGCAGACAACACGGGGACCAGAGGAGCCGTACACGATGAAGGCGAGGCCACAGAAGCCGCAGACGACGAAGGCGAGGCCACAGAAGCCGCAGACGACGAAGGCGAGGCCACAGAAGCCGCAGACGACGAAAGCCAGACCTCAGGAGCCGTAGACGTCGAAGGCCAGACCTCAGGAGCCGCAGACGTCGAAGGCCAGACCACAGGAGCCGCAGACGTCGAAGGCCAGACCACAGGAGCCGCAGACGTCGAAGGCCAGACCTCAGGACAGCAGAAGACGTGAGGAGGGTCCTCCAGGACCCCCTCGGTACAGGATACAGGAGGAAGGTCCTCCGGGACCCCCTCGGCACAGGATACAGGAGGAAGGTCCTCCGGGACCCCCTCGGCACAGGATACAGGAGGAAGGTCCTCCGGGACCCCCTCGGCACAGGATACAGGAGGAAGGTCCTCCGGGACCCCCTCGGCACAGGATACAGGAGGAAGGTCCTCCGGGACCCCCTCGGCACAGGAGACAGGAGGAAGGTCCTCCGGGACCCCCTCGGCACAGGAGACAGGAGGAAGGTCCTCCGGGACCCCCTCGGCACAGGAGACAGGAGGAAGGTCCTCCGGGACCCCCTCGGCACAGGAGACAGGAGGAAGGTCCTCCGGGACCCCCTCGGTACAGGAGACAGGAGGGGCTCCTTCCTGGGAGGCACCCGCCAAAGACACTGGAGCTTCTGGAAGGCCCGTAGGTTCTGGACCTCCTGCTGCAGGTTCCAAGTCTCCCACTGCAGGTACTGGGTCTCCCGTTGCAGGTACTGGGTCTCCCGCTGCAGGTTCTGGGTCTCCTGCTGCAGGTTCTGGGTCTCCTGCTGCAGGTTCTGGGTCTCCTGCTGCAGGTTCTGGGTCTCCTGCTGCAGGTTCTGGGTCTCCTGCTGCAGGTTCTGGGTCTCCTGCTGCAGGTTCTGGGTCTCCTGCTGCAGGTTCTGGGTCTCCTGCTGCAGGTTCTGGGTCTCCTGCTGCAGGTTCTGGGTCTCCTGCTGCAGGTTCTGGGTCTCCTGCTGCAGGTTCTGGGTCTCCTGCTGCAGGTTCTGGGTCTCCTGCTGCAGGTTCTGGGTCTCCTGCTGCAGGTTCTGGGTCTCCTGCTGCAGGTTCTGGGTCTCCTGCTGCAGGTTCTGGGTCTCCTGCTGCAGGTTCTGGGTCTCCTGCTGCAGGTTCTGGACCTCCTGCTGCAGGTTCTGGACCTCCTGCTGCAGGTTCTGGACCTCCTGCTGCAGGTTCTGGACCTCCTGCTGCAGGTTCTGGACCTCCTGCTGCAGGTTCTGGACCTCCTGCTGCAGGTTCTGGACCTCCTGCTGCATGTTCTGGACCTCCTGCAGACACTAGGGACACAGGAAAATCAGGAGATACTGCAGTTTCTGCAATAGATGAGTCTCTAACTGTAGGAGGCTGGAGGCTTGTGGCCACAGGATGAGAGTTAGGTGCAGCAGGCTTTAGAGCCCTTATCTCACTCAAAAGCCCTTTATAAAAAGGAAGCTGGGCCAGACCAGGTTGAGAAAACACAAGGCTTTCTGCAGAGGAAAGCAAAAGGTTAATACAGTCTGGATTGTCCATGGCAGAGGTCAGCAAACGTAATAAGGTTTGATTTATTGAAGCAAAGTCACTGGTCTGGAGCTGGGACGAGTGGGACCCAGTCTCGCCGAACTGAGCAGGAACAGCTGTACATGTCGGAGGTGTGGGGTCGAGCTTCGTCCTCACCGGAATCCTGGGAGGTGAGGCAACGGGGACCGCGCCCACAGTGACATTGGAGCTGGGCACAGGGGACTCAGTCTCACCGGACCGAGCGGGAACCACTGGACGGACCGGAGGTGTGGTGGACCCTCTCCGGGTCTTGTTTTTGCCTCTCTTACGACGAGGTTGTGAGTGGACCACGGGGGCAAGCCAGAGTTCGTCCTCTGACTCTGCGTCCTCACCCGACGTCCACCCAGAGTAAGTCGGCACGGGAGCTGAGGAAAAACTGGACCTGGGTGTTGTGTGGCTACCTTTAGTCCTTCTCTCCTCCTGCAGCAGGAGAGGTGAAGGCAGAATCTCCACCGCCTGGCTGTACTCCGTCAGGTCCAGGACGGGTTTAGTCCAATAGGTACCACATCGGATGGTGGTTCTCCTCATCTTGAAGAAAACTCAAAAAACAGGTAAGCAAAAAACAAAAACAAAAAAAACTCAGGAGAACCTGTCTGCTGGGCTCAGAAACTGGTCGGTTCGTACTGTTAGGGTCCAGGCTCAGGGACCGTGGAAAGAACCCATTTGCAGACAGGACTCAGGAGGCAAAGTACAAAAATAAATACTTTAATTGTTCAAACAGAAAAAAGGCTGACAATGGCAGCATAACTCACATAACTCAGGGAACTCAGGGAACAGGACTAGGATGAACCCAAAACGATGACGAACCGACAAAGACAGAACTCACAGAGGAACTTATATACACACAGGCAGGGCTTGGGACAAAGGTGAAAATAATCAGACTGATTGGAGCACAACACCAGGAAGGACCAGAGTGAACACTTGGGGAAGTAATAAATAACAGACCAGGGCAAGGGAACTAACTAAAACATGTAACATGAATAACTAAACTGGGGCTGAACAGAGAAGTAAACTAAACAGGAATTTAACTAATCTGGAGCAGGACAGGGAAATAAACTAAATCTGAAATAACTAAAATGGAGCAGGGTAGGTTGAATGGAAAACACATGGAAAGTCCAGGAGAGGGAGCCAACCTCACAGTGGGAACAAAGAGCTGACTAAACAAACAGAACACAGAAACAAAAACAGAAAGCTTAACAGGGCAAGACAAAGACACTAGACAACTGAGAGGAGACAAAGAACTAAATTAAACTCAAGAGAAGACTAAAAGAAACACAAACAGACAGAACACAGAAACACCAGACAACAGAAGACAGACCATGACACTGTTTACATTCACTGTTTACATTTATTAATACTGTTTACATTTATTACTACTGCTTTACATTTATTACTACTGTTTACATTTACACTACTTTTATCTACACTACTGCAGATACATATACAGCATTCTCTGACTAGCCTTATCTAAGGATGCCAAATGTGCCTTATGTGCCTTACTTCATATGCCACTTTGCCTCTATACCAACATCAACTACCTCATACATA
>JBBPBX010070644.1:0-18533 GCA_038048925.1 Garcialebias charrua | reverse complement strand
AAAACATGGTGGGTCATGTCCTTTAAACACCCACAGGACCAAAGTGCTGAAATGATCTTAGTTTAACAATTAATAGGGCAGAGGGAGGTATGTATTCATTTAAGAAATGCAAGTTTTATTTTTACATATTTATCTGTATATCTAATAAACAGTGTAATACAGGCCCTTTATGAGCTTTATATTTAAAGCTTGACTGTTGCTGAGGTGCATTTCTCAGCCTTGGAATAAGCCAAGTCCTTCAGTTACACACATTATGGTAATACTGTGGCGGACCACTAGGGGACTCTACTCACACCCAGAGGACAGGATGTTTTATTTTGAAAAGGTTCGTGTGTAAAATGTGGTTTTGGCGCTTACCACGCAGAGTTTGTAAAGTGAAGTTCTGCATCTAGTTTCTGTGTCGTCTTTTCTACTCCTCCACATTGGTGACCCCGCAAACCGAACATGTCGAGATCTGAAGATGGAGCCAGCTCTTCTCAGACGTCCGCTGCTGTGGAACCTCCACCGGCTGCCCCGCTTTCTTTTTCGGTGGCCGTTAAGATCCCGGACTTCTGGCTACATGATCCTCCTTCATGGTTCGTCCACACTGAAGCACAATTTGTTCTTCGTGGGATTTCATCAGACGACACTAAATACCACTATGTGGTTGCCTCGCTGGATCCGTTGTCCACCCGGCGAGCTATGGCCCTGCTCTGGGACCCTCCGGCACATGGAAAGTACACCGCTCTCAAGCAGCTGCTCCTCCGGCGCTACTCCCTCTCCGACGCAGAGCGAGCTGAAAAACTCCTTTCCCTCTCCGGCTTGGGCGATGGCACAGCTCTTGAGCTGATGGAGAGCATGTTGTCCCTGCCGGGATCAGACGACAGTGGGTTCCTTTTCATCCACCTCTTCCTCCGACAGCTCCCGGCTCCAGTGCGCGCTGTGCTGGCCAACTCCCCGCTGCTGCAGCAGAAGGACTACCGCTCGCTGGCGGAAGAAGCCGACCGCATCCTCCTGGCTACGAGGACTTTCGCAGTCCAGGCGGTGGTTCCCGGATCTCCGGCAGCACCTTCCGAGCTTCAAGCAACGCCCTCAGAGCCGGACGAGCCATCGGTGGTGGCAGGGATCGCTTTCCGCAGGCGTAAGGGAGCCGCCCTTTGTTTCTACCACCAGCGTTTTGGCGCTTAAGTGCGACGATGCCTCCCGCCGTGCAGCTTCAAAGCCGCAGGAAAACGACAACGCCAGCGCTCGGTAGCAGCCGCGGCCGTTGGCAACAAGGAAAGGCTTCTTTTCATAGAAGACTCGAGGTCGGGGAGGCGGTTTCTGGTGGATTCTGATTCACAGAAGAGCCTCGTTCCCCAGGCTGCGGGCCGCTGCTAACTGTGGCTAATGGCTCTCCCATCAAGACATTTGGTGAAAGGTTGGTGACTGTTTGTTTCCATGACCGGGACTTCCAGTGGAACTTTGTTGTTGCTGCAAGCTCAGTTCCTATTTTAGGTGCTGATTTTCTTTGTGCTCATGGGCTCCTGGTTGATGTTGCTAACACACGTTTGATCGACGCATTGTCTTTTTCATCACTGCCTTGTGCTACACGAGGAGCTGGGCCTTAAATGCATGCTAACTTTTTAGCCTCAGGAAATGTGTTTCAGCGTTTATTGTCAGAGTTCCCCTCGCTGATTGTCCCTAATTTTTCCAACACAGAAACAAAACACGGGATCAAACATTATATCCCCACAATGGGTCCTCCGGTTTTCGCGCGTGCACGCCGTCTCGATGCTGCTAAGCTAGCAAACACACGGCAAGAGTTTGCTAACATGGAGTGTTTAGGCATTGTGCAACGTTCAAACAGTCCGTGGGCCTCCTCCTTGCACATGGTGCCCAAGTCAGACGGCCAATGGCGACCTTGTGGGGATTTCCGCTGCCTTAATAACATCACGGAAAATGACCATTACCCCATCCCTCACATCCAGGATTTTTCAGTTCACCTGGTTGGGACCTCCATTTTTTCTAAAGTAGATTTAGTGCGGGGATAACACCAGGTTCCCGTGCATGTGGAGGATGCTCCTAAGACTGCTGTGATCATTCCGTTCTGCCTTTCCGAGTTTTTGCGCATGCCATTCGGTCTTAAAGGTTCAGCCCAAACGTTCCAGCGGTTGATGGATTCAGTCTTAAGGGGATTGTCCTTCGTGTTTGTGTACTTGGAGGACATCCTTGTGGCTAGCAGCTCGGCTGAACATCACATATTCCACCTCCGTGAGGTTTTTCAGCGCCTAGCAGCACATGGCCTGATTGTAAACACAGCAAAATGCCAGTTTGGGTTGCCAGTTATTGATTTTTTGGGCCATGGCATTTCTGCCAGTGGTGTTGTTCCGTTGCCAAACAAAGTGCAAGCGGTGTCCAATGTTCCACAGCCGCAGTCTGTGAAAGCTCTACAGGAGTTTTTGGGGATGGTTAATTTCTATAACCGTTTCCTCCCCAGGGTAGCACAACTGCTGCAACCACTTTATGGAGCGCTAAAAAAGAAAAAGGCCAACAAGAGTGTTGACTGGACTCCAGAATGCCTCCAGGCATTTGGTGATGCTAAAACTACATTGGCCACGGCTGCCCTTTTGGCCCATCCATCCCCAACGGCACAAATAGCTTTGACAACCGACGCATCTGATGTTGCGGTGGGGGTTGTGTTAGAACAGCAGGTTTCTGGGGTTTGGCAACCGCTTGCATTTTTCAGCCGTACGCTACGGGACAATGAGCTTAAATACAGCGTTTTTGACAGAGAGTTGCTGGCACTTTACCTGGCTACACGCCATTTTTCCTGGAGGGCCGCCAGTTCATTGCATATGTTGACTACAAACCCTTGGTGTTTGCAATGTCCAAAATTTCTGACCCCTGGTCTGCACGCCAACAACGCCACCTCGCTGCGGTTTCTGAATTTACAACAGACATTCAGCATGTGGCTGGCAAATCCAACGTGGTAGCTGACTGTCTCTCCCGGGTGCTTATCTCTCCCGTGTACGTTGGCATCGATTTTTCTGCTATGGCTGCGGACCAACGTACCGATGCAGAAATACTCGAGCTCCAGTCTGGGCCCACAGGCCTCAAGTTGGAGGAACGGCAGGTGAATGACAGAGATCCTCTCCTACTCTGTGACGTTTCTACTGGCATGCCCCGCCCTCTGGTTCCGGTTTCATGGCGCCACCGCGTTTTCGACTCTTTACATTCCCTTTCTCATCCAGGTGTTAGAGCCTCTGTGAAACTGGTCAGTTCAAAGTTTGTTTGGCCCGGTCTACGTAAAACAGTTAAGGAGTGGGCAGCGGCGTGTGTCCCATGTCAGCGGTCAACAGGCACACCAAAGCACCTTTGGAACCTTTCTCCATTCCTAGTCGGCGGTTTGATCATGTGTATGTAAACCTGGTGGGTCCTCTGCCTCCATCGTAGGGTTTTACACATCTGCTGACTATGATCGACCGGACCACAAGGTGGCCTGAGGTGGTTCCTCTGGCCTCCACAACATCTGCAGTTGTGGCCCGGGCATTTATGTCTACCTGGGTTGCGCGTTTTGGCCCCCCTTCAGACATTACATCTGACAGGGGCCCTCAGTTTGTTTCGGAGCTTTGGTCTACCATGGCCAAGGGTTTGGGGACTAACATCCACAGAACCACCACTTACAATCCACAAGCTAATGGGTTGTGTGAACGGTTTCACAGGTCATTGAAAGCTGCACTTCGTGCTGCATTGACCAGTGACAACTGGATTGACCGTCTTCCGTGGGTTTTGCTGGGTTTACGTACCGCAACCAAAGAGGACCTTGGCACTTCCCCAGCTGAGCTGGTTTTCGGTCAGCCTGTGCGCGTCCCCGGTGAGTTTTTACCTGAGGTACCCTCACCACAGTTCGCTCCACCGTTGCAACATTTTTCATCTCAGGGGGACTCTTTTCGTGTCCCTGGCCCGGTACACCATTGTTTACCGCAGTCATTTGTCCCTAAGAGCCTAGAGTCCTCTAAATTTGTTTTTGTCAAACACAATGCCCACAGGACACCACTACAGCCCTTGTATGATGGCCCATTTAGAGTTCTCCAACCAGGTCCAAAACACTTCCTTTTAGATTTAGGGGGTCGTAATGAGACAGTCTGTATTGATAGGCTTAAACTCGCTCATGTTCTGTCAGATGATCAGGTTGTTACAGCCCAGGTTCCTTGCAAGGGCAGACCTCCTTCGACCTCCGTCCACGTCGCTAACGGACTGCTGTCCTCCTTCCAGAGACTCTCGACGACCAACGGAGCCCGACTCTTCTGCGGGCCCTCCTCGTCGCCCTCCGCTTCATCAGACTGGTTCTGCAGGGTCCAGGTTCAGCCGTTCTGGTCGTTTGCTCAAGCCTAAAGTTCTGGACTGATAATGGACCTTACTGGGTGTTCAGGGGGGGGCGTGTGTGGCGGACCACTAGGGGACTCTACTCACACCCAGAGGACAGGATGTTTTATTTTGAAAAGGTTTGTGTGTAAGGTGTGGTTTTGGCGCTTACCGCGCAGAGTTTGTTGGAGTTGAGTACTGTAAAGTGAAGTTCTGCATCCAGTTTCTGTGTCATCTTTTCTACTCCTCCACAATACTGTAATACCATTTAGTTACACAATCTGTTTTCTGGTTGATAGACTTGTGACCTGTACAAAGACTAGCATGCCTGTTGCACAGTGACTCCCAGACATAGGTACCAGTTACCTTTTCGTGCAGAATTATTATTGTAATTATGTCTGAATATCCCTCTAATTCAAAATTGAAATAATAAAAGTGTTTGTGCTTAGCACTATGCATTTTTTTTGAGAATTGAGAAACAAAAATACAGAAAAACAACTGCTTTATTCTTGTCCTCACCCAGACTAGCCATTAGCAAGTCCAACCTGACAGAAATGTGTTTTATTTTACTCTGAAGTCCACAAGATAACCAGGATACAAACCAAAAGTAGCGAAAATAAATAGTACTACAGCTATCACAAACTTTCATGTGCAATGTAGCTATTTTGGATTTTAGGTCAGGGGTCAAGTGTAAACTTTTTGAGTTGGAATACTGAATTTGTGAAGGTTCCAGTTGATTTTTCTGACTTGGAAATGCTGACTTCTGAGAACAAAGCACACCATTTGACAAAAGTCACCAGTCTCTGCAAATATGAGAAATAGAGGTCAAAAGTCACCAGACCCGGAGGGAAACAACTCAGTAGAAATGCAAAACTTTAAAGAATCACTCAACTTTATGAGTGGACAAATAGAAAATTTAACAAAAAAAAATGGATTCCCAGGCCGGTCTGGTTAAAGAAATAAGAGAACAGAAACAACTGATAATTAGCAAAGACGATAAAATTGCTGAACTAGAACGAAAAATAGAGGAATTCGAACAATATACAAAGCAAGACCACGTGGTAATCTCAGGACTTGATGTTAGTAAGTATCAGACATATGCAAAAACTCTTACCAACAAAGACCCAACTGAGAATGCATCTCAGGAAGAACAAGAGACTCTGGAAGAACATGTAGTTACTTTCTTACAGGACATGGACATTAACATAGACTATGGGGACATTTCGTTCTGTCACACCCTGCCCAGTAATTCACCAAGATTCAAACCGTCAGTAGTCGTCAAGTTCATTAGCAGGAATATGAAAAACTATGTTATGCAAAATAGAAGAAATTTAAAGGGATCAAACGTTTACATAAATGAACATCTTACCAAAAAAAATGGAAAAATTGCAAAGGAAGCAAGGTGGTTAAAAAACAAAAACAAAATACATTCAACATGGACAAGAAATGGATACATCTTTATCAAAACAAAGGAAGGGTCTCAGCCTAAAATGATAAAAGAGCTGACGGATCTGGATGAACACAGGGGATGAAAAATTACAAATGGATAAAATATACAGTGAAATGAACAAATACATTAGAACATGACAACATACGAAGACTCAGAACCTAAAATATATAATGTTGAAAATGTGATTGATGCAAATTTTTTCCCTGTAATAAAAGATAGCGAATATTATAATGAAGAGCAGTTTAATGACATCAATATATCAAATGGAGTTCTCTCTATTATTCACTTTAATAGCAGAAGTATAAATGCAAACATATCCAAAATAACAGATTACTTAAAACAGTTAAATAGAACTTTTACAATAATAGCGCTGTCAGAGACATGGCTCAATGATGATAACACAAGTAATATTCACATCGAGGGGTATGAATTATATCATATGAACAGAAATAATAAAAGAGGTGGTGGAGTCGCTCTGTTTGTCAATAATGAAATAAAATGTAAATTAAATAGTGAAATGTCAATAATAGTTGATAATATTATGGAAATGATAACAATAGAAATTAAAGCTGCAAGCAGCATTGAGGCCCTCGCAGCTTAGCGCCGCGCCAGCCTTATTGAGGCGACCGCGCGAGCTCCAGCTCGTCCGCTCGGTCGCCATTTCGAAGTCTCTCGTGTCTACTCCGCACCAGGGGTGCACACGCACAATAAATCTGGTTCAGATCGGATGATGTCTCACTGAGATATAACAGTTTGAATAATCTAGGGGGCGCTATGGAGTTATATGTTAAACCACAATATCAATGTGTCCACAAGGGCTCACTGATTATGCACAATAAATTTGGTTCAGATCGGATGATGTATCACTGAGATATAACTATAGAAATAATGTAGGGGCGCACTTGAGTCAAATGTTAGCCCACCTTGTCAACGTGTCCACAAGGGCTCACTGATGATACACAATAAATCTGGTTCAGATCAGATGATGTCTCACTGAGATATAACAGTTTGAATAATCTAGGGGGCGCTCTGGAGTCACATGTTAAACTACAATATCAATGTGTCCACAATGTCTCACTGATGATACACAATAAATCTGGTTCAGATCAGATGATGTCTCACTGAGATATAACTATAGAAATAATGTAGGGGGCGCACTTGAGTCAAATGTTAGCTTACCTTATCAATATGTCCACAAGGGCTCACTGATGATACACAATAAATCTGGTTCAGATCGGATGATGTCTCACTGAGATATAACAGTTTGAATAATCTAGGGGGCGCTCTAGAGTCATATATTAAACCACAAAATCAATGTGTCCACATGGTCTCACTGATGAAGCACAATAAATCTGGTTCAAATCGGATGATGTCTCACTGAGATATAACAGTTTGAATAATCTAGGGGGCGCTCTAGAGTCATATATTAAACCACAATATCAATGTGTCCACATGGTCTCACTGATGAAGCACAATAAATCTGGTTCAGATCGGATGATGAATCACTGAGATATAACTATAGAAATAATATAGGGGGCGCACTTGAGTCAAATGTTAGCCCACTATATCAATGTGTCCACAAGGGCTCACTGATGATGTACAATAAATCTGGTTCAGATTGGATGATGTATCACTGAGATATAACAGTTTGAATAATCTAGGGGCGCTCTGGAGTCATATGTTAAACCACAATATCAATGTGTCCACAAGGTCTCACTGATCATGCACAATAAATCTGGTTCAGATCGGATGATGTATCACTGAGATATAACAGTTTGAATAATCTAGGGGGCGCTCTGGAGTCATATGTTAAACCACAATATCAATGTGTCCACAAGGTCTCACTGATGATGCACAATAAATCTGGTTCAGATCGGATGATGTCTCACTGAGATATAACAGTTTGAATAATCTAGGGGGCGCTCTGGAGTCATATGTTGAACCATAATATCAATGTGTCCACAAGGTCTCACTGATGATACACAATAAATCTGGTTCAGATCGGATGATGTATCACTGAGATATAACTATAGAAGTAATGTAGGTGGCGCACTTGAGTCAAATTTTAGCCCACCATATCAATGTGTCCACAAGGGCTCACTGATGATGCACAATAAATCTGGTTCAGATCGGATGATGTATCACTGAGATATAACTATGGAAATAATGTAGGGGGCGCACTTGAGTTAAATGTTAGCCCACCATATCAATGTGTCCACAAGGGCTCACTGATGATGCACAATAAATCTGGTTCAGATCGGATGCTGTATCACTGAGATATAACTATAGAAATAATGTAGGGGGCGCACTTGAGTCAAATATTAGCCCACCATATCAATGTGTCCACAAGGGCTCACTGATGATGCACAATAAATCTGGTTCAGATCGGATGATGTATCACTGAGGTATAACAGTTTGAATAATCTAGGGGGCGCTCTGGAGTCATATGTTAAACAACAATATCAATGTGTCCACAAGGGCTCACTGATTATGTACAATAAATCTGGTTCAGATCGGATGATGTATCACTGAGATATAACTATAGAAATAATGTAGGGGCGCACTTGAGTCAAATGTTAGCCCACCTTGTCAACGTGTCCACAAGGGCTCACTGAGGATACACAATAAATCTGGTTCAGATCAGATGATGTCTCACTGAGATATAACAGTTTGAATAATCTAGGGGGCGCTCTGGAGTCACATGTTAAACTACAATATCAATGTGTCCACAATGTCTCACTGATGATACACAATAAATCTGGTTCAGATCAGATGATGTCTCACTGAGATATAACTATAGAAATAATGTAGGGGGCGCACTTGAGTCAAATGTTAGCTTACCTTATCAATATGTCCACAAGGGCTCACTGATGATACACAATAAATCTGGTTCAGATCGGATGATGTCTCACTGAGATATAACAGTTTGAATAATCTAGGGGGCGCTCTAGAGTCATATATTAAACCACAAAATCAATGTGTCCACATGGTCTCACTGATGAAGCACAATAAATCTGGTTCAAATCGGATGATGTCTCACTGAGATATAACAGTTTGAATAATCTAGGGGGCGCTCTAGAGTCATATATTAAACCACAATATCAATGTGTCCACATGGTCTCACTGATGAAGCACAATAAATCTGGTTCAGATCGGATGATGAATCACTGAGATATAACTATAGAAATAATATAGGGGGCGCACTTAAGTCAAATGTTAGCCCACTATATCAATGTGTCCACAAGGGCTCACTGATGATGCACAATAAATCTGGTTCAGATTGGAAGATGTATCACTGAGATATAACTATAGAAATAATATAGGGGGCGCACTTGAGTCAAATGTTAGCCCACTATATCAATGTGTCCACAAGGGCTCACTGATGATGCACAATAAATCTGGTTCAGATTGGAAGATGTATCACTGAGATATAACTATAGAAATAATATAGGGGGCGCACTTGAGTCAAATGTTAGCCCACTAGACAGAGATGGGGACTCGAGTTTGGGACTCGGACTCGAGTCGCACTTAAGTCGCAAAAACAGAGACTTCAGACTCGACTCGGACTTGCATTCACTTGCATTCAAAAGACTTCCAACTCGACTCGGACTTGCATTCAAAAGACTTCCAACTCGACTCGGACTCGCCATTTGAGACTCGTGAGCATCGAGAATTGTTCTGAACCGGGACTAACTGTGCGGTTTTCCCGAAATCGTTCAAAATATTAATTTGCGATTCCTATGTTCGATGCTAGTTAGCCAACCGGAAGTAGCCGCCACCGAAAACCAACGAAGAAGAATCCACCGGAAGTGTGCATCTGCTATCGATAGCGTACTAATTTAATAAAATGACCAGTCAGGTCAGTGCAGCACTTGCAATAATTTTCTATCATGCAAAGGAGGGTGGAGAAGTAAAATAGTGTCCCGTCTTTGACGTACTCCACCGGATTATTTTTGCTTCGTATCCGACCGGAAGTACAGAGTAGTCCGTCTGCAAAACGCTCCGCCGAACTTTTCGCTAATCGCTACCTCTTCGACTCCATCAGGTAAATAAATAAACTATAAACTACATCTCATACCAACATTAAGGCAGCTAACAAGTTATACTCCGCTTAAAGCGGTAAGTCAGCTCAAATACACACGATGCTAACGTTAGCTTGTATTTTTTCTTAGACAAACGACCTGAAATGGCTTCACAGTGTTCAGTTCACCAGTGACTGTCCAAGGTAAAAACGTCAGTGTTAACTGAATGAAGAGTGCCACAGAACAGTTACAGCATATGTTGTGAAAAGGTTGCATCCCTTTTCAGATGTGGATTCAATTCAACCATGGATTGCACTTACATTGCACTCAAATCCAACACTTATTAACATTCTTAATTCATTTAAAGTTCTCTGTGTCTTTTAAAATGTTTTAATGTCTCTAGTTTTCATT
Source organism: Garcialebias charrua (assembly GCA_038048925.1). Lineage (NCBI taxonomy): Eukaryota > Metazoa > Chordata > Actinopteri > Cyprinodontiformes > Rivulidae > Garcialebias > Garcialebias charrua. The sequence goes on along the minus strand of JBBPBX010070644.1, from coordinate 8,324 downwards.
ATTATATAATTTCTGTTTATGTTCTCTTTCATTCCATTATGAGTGAATGTCACAGTTTGAAGAATTATTGAATAGGTTAGTTAGGCAATAACAACAGAGCTAATAATTGTATACATTCTCAGTCTTAAAAATGATTTAATAATCTCTTTTTACTGATAATACTGATAAACCTGTTGTTTGTTTAGGAACCTCCCTGCAGTCTGTCCAGAAAGTCTCCACTGGAGGAGCGTTTTGCTGAGGAAAGGCACAACATAATTTCACAGCTCCATGTCCATGAAGAAACAAATGGAGAGAGGGCTGCAGATACCAGGACATCCCACCAGCTGTTCTGTCTGAGGATCCTGCTGCTGTGGTGGAACCAGGTTAGCCCATCAGTGGGAGCTCAGTAACATGACTGCAGCATCAGACACTGGACAATATTATTTGTACTGTATAATAATAATAATACTGTATATGTTTGTGAGTCCTCCATGTTGGCTCTCTGCCCTGTGAGAAATTCATAGTAAATGTAACAAAAAGGAAAAAGTTCATAGCATTAAATTCAAACAGAAGTTCAAATTATTTCATCCTGAAATAACTCTGGCTAACTACTGTAGCTTTTTTATAACATGGAGTTAAACTCAAAGCAGTCTCCTCAGATAAATAGTGTTACCATTATTTTTATATTAAAGTTTCTGTTAACTTATTATTTTTACATTTGATTGTTTCTGTTCAGTGCCCTGAGACAACTTGTGACTTGGAGCTATACAGTATAAATAAACTGAACTGAATTGAATTGAGGAGAGACATTTAATGTAATGTTTTGGCCTCTACATTCAGATAAAAATAAGCTGTAACGTGTAGTCAGTCACTGCCTAAAAGGTTGTTAGCAGCTGCTACAAACAAGCTTAGCGTCAGTGTGTTAATCTAATGTTAACCTGGATATTTTTAAAAGGAGAGACATTTAATGTCCATTGTTTGCGAATGAATAGCATACATTCATTCACGGTGTCACTCAAATATTAGGGACTTGACTTGGACTTGACTTGGACTTGAGATCAGAGACTTGAGACTTGACTTGGACTTGAGATCAATGACTTGAGACTTGACTTGGACTTGACCTGGACATGAGATCAGAGACTTGAGACTTGACTTGGACTTGAGATCAGAGACTTGAGACTTGAATTGGACTTGCAAAAAATGACTTGTGAGCATCTCTGCCACTAGATCAATGTGTCCACAAGGGCTCACTGATGATGCACAATAAATCTGGTTCAGATTGGAAGATGCATCACTGAGATATAACAGTTTGAATAATCTAGGGGGCGCTCTGGAGTCATATGTTAAACCACAATATCAATGTGTCCACAAGGTCTCACTGATCATGCACAATAAATCTGGTTCAGATCGGATGATGTATCACTGAGATATAACAGTTTGAATAATCAAGGGGGCGCTCTGGAGTCATATGTTAAACCACAATATCAATGTGTCCACAAGGTCTCACTGATGATGCACAATAAATCTAGTTCAGATCGGATGATGTCTCACTGAGATATAACAGTTTGAATAATCTAGGGGGCGCTCTGGAGTCATATGTTGAACCATAATATCAATGTGTCCACAAGGTCTCACTTATGATACACAATAAATCTGGTTCAGATCGGATGATGTATCACTGAGATATAACTATAGAAGTAATGTAGGTGGCGCACTTGAGTCAAATTTTAGCCCACCATATCAATGTGTCCACAAGGGCTCACTGATGATGCACAATAAATCTGGTTCAGATCGGATGATGTATCACTGAGATATAACTATAGAAATAATGTAGGGGGCGCACTTGAGTCAAATGTTAGCCCACCATATCAATGTGTCCACAAGGGCTCACTGATGATGCACAATAAATCTGGTTCAGATCGGATGATGTATCACTGAGATATAACTATAGAAATAATGTAGGGGGCGCACTTGAGTCAAATGTTAGCCCACCATATCAATGTGTCCACAAGGGCTCACTGATGATGCACAATAAATCTGGTTCAGATCGGATGATGTATCACTGAGATATAACAGTTTGAATAATCTAGGGGGCGCTCTGGAGTCATATGTTAAACAACAATATCAATGTGTCCACAAGGGCTCACTGATTATGCACAATAAATCTGGTTCAGATCGGATGATGTATCACTGAGATATAACTATAGAAATAATGTAGGGGGCGCACTTGAGTCAAATGTTAGCCCACCTTGTCAACGTGTCCACAAGGGCTCACTGAGGATACACAATAAATCTGGTTCAGATCAGATGATGTCTCACTGAGATATAACAGTTTGAATAATCTAGGGGGCGCTCTGGAGTCACATGTTAAACTACAATATCAATGTGTCCACAATGTCTCACTGATGATACACAATAAATCTGGTTCAGATCAGATGATGTCTCACTGAGATATAACTATAGAAATAATGTAGGGGGCGCACTTGAGTCAAATGTTAGCTTACCTTATCAATATGTCCACAAGGGCTCACTGATGATACACAATAAATCTGGTTCAGATCGGATGATGTCTCACTGAGATATAACAGTTTGAATAATCTAGGGGGCGCTCTAGAGTCATATATTAAACCACAAAATCAATGTGTCCACATGGTCTCACTGATGAAGCACAATAAATCTGGTTCAAATCGGATGATGTCTCACTGAGATATAACAGTTTGAATAATCTAGGGGGCGCTCTAGAGTCATATATTAAACCACAATATCAATGTGTCCACATGGTCTCACTGATGAAGCACAATAAATCTGGTTCAGATCGGATGATGAATCACTGAGATATAACTATAGAAATAATATAGGGGGTGCACTTGAGTCAAATGTTAGCCCACTATATCAATGTGTCCACAAGGGCTCACTGATGATGCACAATAAATCTGGTTCAGATCGGATGATGTATCACTGAGATATAACTATAGAAATAATGTAGGGGGCGCACTTGAGTCAAATGTTAGCCCACTATATCAATGTGTCCACAAGGGCTCACTGATGATGCACAATAAATCTGGTTCAGATCGGATGATGTATCACTGAGATATAACAGTTTGAATAATCTAGGGGGCGCTCTGGAGTCATATGTTAAACCACAATATCAATGTGTCCACAAGGTCTCACTGATTGCACAATAAATCTGGTTCAGATCGGATGATGTATCACTGAGATATAACAGTTTGAATAATCTAGGGGGCGCTCTGGAGTCATGTTAAACCACAATATCAATGTGTCCACAAGGTCTCACTGATGATGCACAATAAATCTAGTTCAGATCGGATGATGTCTCACTGAGATATAACAGTTTGAATAATCTAGGGGGCGCTCTGGAGTCATATGTTGAAACATAATATCAATGTGTCCACAAGGTCTCACTTATGATGCACAATAAATCTGGTTCAGATCGGATGATGTATCACTGAGATATAACTATAGAAGTAATGTAGGTGGCGCACTTGAGTCAAATTTTAGCCCACCATATCAATGTGTCCACAAGGGCTCACTGATGATGCACAATAAATCTGGTTCAGATCGGATGATGTATCACTGAGATATAACTATAGAAATAATGTAGGGGGCGCACTTGAGTTAAATGTTAGCCCACCATATCAATGTGTCCACAAGGGCTCACTGATGATGCACAATAAATCTGGTTCAGATCGGATGATGTATCACTGAGATATAACTATAGAAATAATGTAGGGGGCGCACTTGAGTCAAATGTTAGCCCACCATATCAATGTGTCCACAAGGGCTCACTGATGATGCACAATAAATCTGGTTCAGATCGGATGATGTATCACTGAGATATAACAGTTTGAATAATCTAGGGGGCGCTCTGGAGTCATATGTTAAACAACAATATCAATGTGTCCACAAGGGCTCACTGATTATGCACAATAAATCTGGTTCAGATCGGATGATGTATCACTGAGATATAACTATAGAAATAATGTAGGGGGCGCACTTGAGTTAAATGTTAGCCCACCATATCAATGTGTCCACAAGGGCTCACTGATGATGCACAATAAATCTGGTTCAGATCGGATGATGTATCACTGAGATATAACTATAGAAATAATGTAGGGGGCGCACTTGAGTCAAATGTTAGCCCACCATATCAATGTGTCCACAAGGGCTCACTGATGATGCACAATAAATCTGGTTCAGATCGGATGATGTCTCACTGAGATATAACAGTTTGAATAATCTAGGGGGCGCTCTGGAGTCATATGTTGAACCACAATATCAATGTGTCCACAAGGTCTCACTGATGATGCACAATAAATCTGGTTCAGATCGGATGATGTATCACTGAGATATAACTATAGAAGTAATGTAGGGGGCGCACTTGAGTCAAATGTTAGCCCACCATATCAATGTGTCCACAAGGGCTCACTGATGATGCACAATAAATCTGGTTCAGATCGGATGATGTATCACTGAGATATAACTATAGAAATAATGTAGGGGGCGCACTTGAGTCAAATGTTAGCCCACCATATCAATGTGTCCACAAGGGCTCACTGATGATGCACAATAAATCTGGTTCAGATCGGATGATGTATCACTGAGATATAACAGTTTGAATAATCTAGGGGGCGCTCTGGAGTCATATGTTAAACAACAATATCAATGTGTCCACAAGGGCTCACTGATTATGCACAATAAATCTGGTTCAGATCGGATGATGTATCACTGAGATATAACTGTAGAAATAATGTAGGGGGCGCACTTGAGTTAAATGTTAGCCCACCATATCAATGTGTCCACAAGGGCTCACTGATGATGCACAATAAATCTGGTTCAGATCGGATGATGTATCACTGAGATATAACTATAGAAATAATGTAGGGGGCGCACTTGAGTCAAATGTTAGCCCACCATATCAATGTGTCCACAAGGGCTCACTGATGATGCACAATAAATCTGGTTCAGATCGGATGATGTATCACTGAGATATAACAGTTTGAATAATCTAGGGGGCGCTCTGGAGTCATATGTTAAACCACAATATCAATGTGTCCACAAGGTCTCACTGATGATGCACAATAAATCTGGTTCAGATCGGATGATGTATCACTGAGATATAACAGTTTGAATAATCTAGGGGGCGCTCTGGAGTCATATGTTAAACCACAATATCAATGTGTCCACAAGGGCTCACTGATGATGCACAATAAATCTGGTTCAGATCGGATGATGTATCACTGAGATATAACTATAGAAATAATGTAGGGGGCGCACTTGAGTCAAATGTTAGCCCACCATATCAATGTGTCCACAAGGGCTCACTGATGATGCACAATAAATCTGGTTCAGATCGGATGATGTATCACTGAGATATAACAGTTTGAATAATCTAGGGGGCGCTCTGGAGTCATATGTTAAACAACAATATCAATGTGTCCACAAGGGCTCACTGATTATGCACAATAAATCTGGTTCAGATCGGATGATGTATCACTGAGATATAACTATAGAAATAATGTAGGGGGCGCACTTGAGTTAAATGTTAGCCCACCATATCAATGTGTCCACAAGGGCTCACTGATGATGCACAATAAATCTGGTTCAGATCGGATGATGTATCACTGAGATATAACTATAGAAATAATGTAGGGGGCGCACTTGAGTCAAATGTTAAACAACAATATCAATGTGTCCACAAGGTCTCACTGATTATGCACAATAAATCTGGTTCAGATCGGATGATGTATCACTGAGATGTGACTATAGAAATAATGTAGGGGACGCATGAAGCGTAAGTTTGAGGCCTGGCCACGCCCCTTTAGCATAAACGAAAACGCACACTTTTGATAACTTTTACTGTCCAATGTGTTAAGGGCATATTAACCAAGTTTAAAGGCAATCATTCAAAATCCCTAAGAGGAGTTTGTTTAAATACGTAATTCAAAAACGCCGGAAAATGACCTTTGACCCAAAATGGCCGACTTCGTGTTTGTTTTTGACCAGTGCTCCAAGAGAGTTTTTTGTAGATCCTGAGAAGATACATATATTCACCGATTTTCAGAATTTTCGGGCCAAAATTGGCTTGGGACTGATGTTTCTAAATATTCTAGGGGGCGCTGTGGAGGCTATTTGCTAATTAGCATAGACACCTTTTCAAGGAGTGGGCAATGATCGATCATACTGATTTTGGTACTCCTCGGATCAAATCTGTGGAGTTTAGAACCAAACGTATGGTGACGGCGTTACGTCTTACTTCGCCACGTCGCCACGCCCACATGCTCCACCCAAAACGATCAGTGCTGGAAAGCTTGTTACACCAACATGTCTTCGGTCACTGGACACAATGTCACGCTGATTAGGTAACAGGGGTCCGATATGGACCGTTCAACCTAAAACTTTACACTTCCTGTTGTCAGGGGGCGTGGCTTAAGTGATGTCATGATTTGACCATACAGTTTTGCAGGGGACCGGATGTGGGTCAATAACTGAAGGTTTGATGTATTAGACTTTTTTCGTGTAAGAGCTGTAAGCGTTTCGTTTTTCATGGCGAGATGTCCAACTTTGACGTCTGGCCCCGCCCCTTCAGCATTCATGAAAACGCACAATTTTGATAACGTTTGTTCCCCCGTGCCTTATGAAGAAACTGGCCAAGTTTGAACCAAATCGAGCGAAATTCATAGGAGGAGTTCGTTCAAATGCGGAGGCTGTAAACGGCCAAAAAGGGGTGAAAATTTGGTCATCGTTCCAAAATGGCCGCCTTACCATTTATTGTACAACATTGGTGCCAGAGGGTTTTCTGTGCATCTTGGTGAGTTGGACAAGTGTACCAAATTTCATGATTCTACGTCAAACTAAGGTCAATGCGGAGGGTATTTTGAATATTTCTAGGGGGCGCTCTTGAGCCGTTTCTGTAGCAATTTGCTAATTAGCATAAACACCTGTTCAAGGGGTGGGCAATGATCGATCATACTGATATTGGTACTCCTCGGATCAAATCTGTGGATTTTAGATCCAAACGTATGGTGATGGCGTTACGTCTTACTTCGCCATGTCGCCACGCCCACTTGCTCCACCCAAAACGAACAGTGCTGGAAAGCTTGTTACACCAACATGTCTTTAGTCACTGGACACAATGTCACGCTGATTAGGTAACACGGGTCCGATATGGACCTTTCAAAGTAAAACTTTACACTTCCTGTTGTCAGGGGGCGTGGCTTAAGTGATGTCATGATTTGACCATTCAGTAATGCAGGGGACCGGATGTGCGTCAATCACTGAAGGTTTGATGTATTAGACTCTTTTCGTGTAAGAGCTGTAAGCGTTTCGTTTTTCATGGCGAGATGTCCAACTTTGACGTCTGGCCCCGCCCCTTCAGCATTCATGAAAACGCACAATTTTGATATGTTTGTTCCCCCGTGCCTTATGAAGAAACTGGCCAAGTTTGAACCAAATCGAGCGAAATCCCTAGGAGGAGTTCGTTCAAATGGTCATCGATCCAAAATGGCCGCCTTACCATTTATCGTACAGCGTTGGTGCCAGAGGGTTTTCTGTGCTTCTTGGTGAGTTGGACAAGTGTACCAAATTTCATGATTCTACGTCAAACTAAGGTCAATGCGGAGGGTATTTTGAAAATTTCTAGGGGGCGCTCTTGAGCCGTTTCTGTGGCAATTTTTGCCACGCCCCCAAAATATGTAATTTTTCACCAGTCCTGATGAGTCCGCCAAATTTGGTGAGTTTCCATATATGTTAAGGCCCCCAAAAAGCCACTTCTTTTGGGGGAAGAATAAAAAAAATAAAAATAATCATAAACACTACAATTACAATAGGCCTTCGCAGCGCTTAGCTGCTCGGGCCTAATAATAAACAAAAACGATAAAAACATAATAATAAGTTGTGTATATAGATCACCAGGAGCAAATATAGAAATATTCACGGATAAAATCTTGGAGCTAATGGAGAAGAGTTTTAATAAAAATGTTTTTTTTTGTGTGGAGACTTTAACATTGATATGGGAAATAAAACAGATTCAAATAACATAAGCACATTTATAAACTCAATGTACAGTTTAAATATGTATCCAGTGATATCAAAGCCAACAAGAATTACAACTCATAGTGCCACAATAATTGATAATATTTTCACAAATATAACAAATGGGGACGTGATAGGTGGTATCTTAACGACCGACTTAAGTGATCATTTACCAGTTTTCACAATCTATAAAAATGATCAAAGCATCACAAAAGCAAGAAAGTTAATTCTCAATAGTCCAGGTATCAAATCCGCTCACATGCGGTGACACACATGCGGTGCAAATGACAATA
>JBBPBX010070643.1:6537-18533 GCA_038048925.1 Garcialebias charrua | reverse complement strand
ATATATATATATGTATGTATGTATATATGTATATATATATATATATATATATATATATATATATATGTATGTATGTATATATGATATATATATATGTATGTATGTATATATGTATATATATGTGTATGTATGTATGTATTTATATATGTATGTATATACATATGGTATTTCTGTTTTTATTTGTCAGTTTCGGTCCTCCAATAAATGTCAACACTTCTGCTTGTCTTGGACAAATGTTTCCTTTTACACTTGATTTAAGGCTGGTCTCATCTGTATTTGATAGAGAAAGATAAAAATTAATGTTTCATATTTGAAATGGAAGCGTATTTGGTGTAATTGTTTTTAGGAAAATGGTGAACTTGCATTCTTAGTGGAGACGGAACAATACTGTATTTGGAAATGTTAGTTTACTTAAATTGCTATTTTAAGTTCAATTGCTGCCTTAAAATCTTGAGTTAAATGAATTCAAAAAGGGAATTGGTATGTCAGTTTAACTTTAACATGAGAGTTGAAAGTATATATCGGGTATACAGTAATTGTTTGTTACTTTAACAAATGAAAACAAGTTTTTATGAATGGATAATGTAACTTTGCAAGTTGTTTAAACTCAAAGTATGAAGTTCATACAACAAGTACCGGTAAACATTAATTAAACAAGGGTATAACTTAGTTATTTGACTTCAAATAGAATATGATTGTAATTTTACTTGACAAGAGTACGAGTACTCAATTTTTGGAGAATGAATAATGTTCTATAGTTAGTCATTTCAACTTATGGTCAACTTATGGTATCATATTTAAACAATGACTTATCATAAATTGGGCTACTTTTCTAGCTTGCCATCCTAAGTTGGGAAAAAAAACATTTGAAGTTGCGTTAACTTGTTTTTAAGGCAGCTTTTGAACTCAAGTTTTTAAGTTTAACCACCCTATTTATTTTAACAGTGTAGTCATTTCAAGTTTGTTCTACTTGATGTATTTAAACATTATCAGCTGCTTCAGATTTTTTGTAAGTTTTGTTTCATGTGCTTTGATTAATACAAAGTCAACAGTTCTGAGTACCGTACATGTATTCTGTACTTAGATCAAGGGCAACAAACTAATAAAAATTGATTTTTGTTACCTTTAAAAATGTCTCATCTTGTACTTAAATTTTTGAGTTCTGTTAACTAACTTTCCTGGGTTAAAAAGTGAAAACTTTAAAGTCTTGATAAATGAAAAAAGGGGCTTCGTTTTGTCCTGGTATAGAGTAGGGAGAACAGTACAGCATAGTTTGTGGATAACAGACAAGATGAAGTACCTAGAGAACCCATGCATGTACACGGAGAACATGCAAACACATGCAGAAAGACATCTGGCTGGGATTTTAGCACCTGCAACAGTACTACCAACTGCGCCATTGTGCAGCCTCAAAACTGTAAATTTACTCAGAACCCAATTTTAGGTCTTTTGCAGCTTAACAATAAATTATTTTAATGTGTTCAATGTTAAACTGGTTAGATGTTATGGAGTCTTTTTGGAGCTGGTTTACAAGTTTTTAGCTACTTCTCTCAATTCATGATAAATAAAGGTTCTGGACCAAATTAGTCCACCTCCGATATGAGTAACATAAACGGATCTGGGCCGGATGAAGCATTCCATGAACGGGTCCAAAACGGATCCGGGCCGGATGAAACATTCCATGAACGGGTCCAAAACGGATCCGGGCCGGATGTACCCAAAAACCCTCTTTAATGAGTGGATCCGGATAGGGTCCGGACCATATCCGATCTGGATCTGTGATCCGGATACGAATCGGATCCGATCCGGTGTGCAAGTGGACTCCGATCCGGATCCGTTTTAAGCATCCGTTTCGGATCCTACGGTAGATCCGGAACGGATCCGGTCCGGAATCCATTTGCTATCAGGGTAGCTTCAGTTTGCTTTGGACTACTCTGACTGACGAAGCCCTCTGGAGTGAGGGTGAAACGTTTCTACTAAAAAGAAACTGTCCAGATGAACTGATTGAGAATGAGCGGATTTGATACCTGGACTATTGAGAATGAACTTTCTTGTCTTGAACCACTTTGGACATGTCTGCCTGCCTGGGAGGAGTCGACGAGGGACAAGCCCCCAGAAACCATCTTGGCTACAGCAAACTGGTTGGTCCACTTAAGTTGTTTACTTGGTGGGGTAGCTTCAGTTTGCTTTGGACTACTCTGACTGACGAAGCCCTCTGGAGTGAGGGTGAAACGTTTCTACTAAAAAGAAACTGTCCAGATGAACTGATTGAGAATGAGCGGATTTGATACCTGGACTATTGAGAATGAACTTTCCCGTCTGATCAGGGTTTATTATAGTTGGAAGAATTTTTTCTAGTCTCCGCGCCAGCGCCTTGGCAACAATTTTGTAGTCAACATTAAGGAGACTGATAGGTCTATAAGATGTGCAATCCAAGGGATTTTTATCTTTCTTCAGCAATAAACTGATGGAGGCCAAATTCCAGGACGGAGGAACCCCTTCTACTAATATGTTGTTTATAGCAGGTAAAAGTATGGGATGGATCTCGGGCCAGAATTTCTTGTAAAATTCCAGTGGGAATCCATCTGGACCAGGACACTTTCCGTTCGGCATCGATTGGATTGCCATCCAGACCTCCTCAGGTGTAAAGGTAACATCAAGGGCAGAGCCAGCCTCTTCTGAAATTGAGGGCAAGGGAATACCATCTAAATAGGAACCAATATCTGACTCGGTTTTACCAGCCGTGTAGAGAGTTTTATAAAAATCTTTGAAGGTGTTATTAATAGCAGATGGATCACAAGTAACGTCCCCATTACATGTTCTTATCCTGTTAATAGAACGATCATTAATTTGTTTCTTTAATTGATAGGCAAGCAAACGGCTTGACTTATTACCAAATTCGTAATATTTCTGTTTAGTATAAAGTAACAGCTTCTGGGCATGGCGAGTATGGTCCATATTTAGTTTTGTTCTAGCAGCGATTAAAGTCTTGAGATTCCCTGATGTAGGAAACTGTTTATGTATATGTTCCAACCTAGACACCTCGTTCTCCAGTTTTTTTCTATTTTCCTCCAGAACTCTTTTCTGAAAAGCGCTGTAAGAGATGAGCTGCCCTCGTAGGGTGGCCTTGGCCGCATCCCAAATCATGGCAGAAGAAACTGGGGAGAATTCATTGTCAGACCAATACTGTAAAAGACCATTCTTAACAAAGGTGCAAAAAGGGTCATTGTTCAGGGACGAGGTATTAAATCTCCAGATGGGAGTCCTCACAGTATTAAAAGCGGAATCAAATGGTAAATGGAAATGGAGCTTATTTATATAGCGCTTTCCAGCCCCCTGTGAGGAGCCCCAAAGCGCTTTACAATACCAGCCATCCACCCATTCATTCAGACATTCATACACCGGTAGTGGTAGCCTGCCTTGCAAGGCGCCATCCAGACCTACCGGGAGCAACTCGGGGTTAAGTGTCTTGCCCAGGGACACAACGACACATGGTGGGCGGATGCGGGATTCGAACCTCCAACCTTCCGATCAGGGGTCGACTGCCATTACCACTACACCACGGCCGCCCAAATCAAGTTGTAAATAAATAGGGGCATGATCTGAAAGGGCAATTGAACCCATAGAGCAAGACAGAACAGAATGTAAATAACTTTTTGGGATAAAAAAATCAATTCTAGAGTATGAGTTATGAGGATGTGAATAAAAAGATAGTCTTTTATTTTAGGGTTCAGTTGATGCCACACATCGATCAGCCCAATGTCTGAACCTAGTTCTCTAAGAGCAGAGGAGGCTTTAGGGTTGGATACAGGTGCCAAGGAGGATTTGTCTAAACCCGCATTCATTATGCAATTGAAGTCGCCCGCCAGCAAGCCCAGACCGTCACAATGCTGGTTAAACAGTAAAATTATTAGCGAAATGAAATTAGGTGAATCATTGTTAGGGGCATAAACATTAAGTATGGTTATAGATTGGCCAGCAATTAAACCCTTAATCAGAATAAATCTACCTTCCAAGTCTCTTTCCTCACACACCAAAGTGAAGGGGAGTTTCTTATTAATGAGGATGGCTGAGCCCTTTTTGTTCTATACAATAAATTGGAAAAATCCATAAATAACACGCTTCGCCCTATAAGAAGCAATTATTATGCGTCACCGCTACGCGACGTGTCAGCGCCTCATTTGCCTTGCTGAAAATGGCGGCCACAGAAGCGAGCGAGCACAAAGGACTTTACAAGATTAACACGGTAAAAACAATTGTTTTTTTGCTGAGAAAAAATATATTTCTTAGCTGACATTATAGCACAAGGGTTCCTGAGCTTAACCGTTCCTTAATCAATTCACGAAATGGTCAAATCTGCTAGATTTAAATTGTTTCGGTTTGACTTCTTCCAAACAGTCTCGGGCGCTACGAAAATAAATTATAAATAAATCGAATTTTATCTCAAATGTCTTATACAGGTCAACAGTTTGTAAATTAAACCCATATAATTACACTCTGTAAGCCTAAAAAATATCCGAGTGGTTTAAGAGCTGTTTATCTAAACAGTAGGTATCTGTTCACGTTAGCTAACTGCTAACAGATAAAAGAGCGATTTTTTATAGCTCTAAATATCTTCTGCAGCTAACAGTTTGTAAATGACCACCACATAATTACGCTCTGTAAGTTTCCCTTAGAAAAGGGACCACGAGGAATTCATGCCTCGAGTGGAACGGGCGTGTGCTCCAGAGGGCACCTGCTGACCTCTGTTGCTGAAAACGCCCCTCTTATGGCCTCAGTCACTCAATGTGAGAGTCACTGTTTTGACAGGGCTCTGCCAGCGGCTGGAGTGGCAAAACATACGAACAGCTGGTTTGCTTCCCCCAATCAGCAGTTCTTTTATTTTATTTTTTATTTTATTTTTTAACACCCAAGGCCCTGACGGGGCAGAGTGCTCTCAGCCTCCTTCGTCCCTCAGATAATGTGGGAGGGGGAGGGAATGATAAAAGCTCAATGTCCAGATTTCTGGTATTTAAAGTTGGCACCATTGAGACATATGCAAGGTTTATACACAGGATGACCTTTGACCCCTCAGGGGCAGACCTTGTACACATTGGGTGCACAGATAAGCATGAAGGTCCCCTACCTTTAGCTGAGCAGAGACCCAAGAATGGATCAGTTCCATAAGATAGCAAAGTTATCTTAACGCTGCTCAGAAGTTTTAATGGAGGCTCACATAGAGCATTCAAGAACAACTGAGGAACCCAGTCTGGAGCCAGAGTCCTGTTGGGGGGTCTCCACCTCAGTACGCTCTTCATGAAATGTATCATGAGAGGGCGTGCACCGAGTTTCACCCGCCCAGCCTTTGTGGCATGCCAAAATGGCTGACAAAACACCTTTATGGTGGAAAAGGAGCGGCCTTTTTCCCACAGGCCTTGAAAAAGGGGCAAGGGGCTGGGCCAAGTCACAGGAGTATGACATCATATTCCTTTCCATACGCCCAGCTTCAAAAACATGCCGTTTACGAGCGCAGAGAGACTAAGTTGACTTAGCTCTCACCTCCTGTGTGACGTTTAGATGTAGCCAGTCAGGCCCATGTGCTTGAGTTAGCAGGTCCCTGTGAGAGGGCAGCTGCCATGGTGTCCCTGACAGCAATGAAATCAACTCCGGGAACCACGGTTTCTGTGGCCACCTGGGAGCTATTAATATCAGGGAGAGGGCTCCCCTGCGTACACGTTCCAACGTCACCTGAATTAGAGGGATGGGTGGAAAAGCATAATACAGCACCCCTGATAGCCAGTCATGAGCCAGGGCATCTGTTCCCAGCGGTGTGTCTGTCTCCTTTAAAGAGAAGTACAGGTCGCAGTGTGAGCTGGTCTTGCATGCAAACAGGTCGACGGAGGCTCTCCCGTACCGTGACCAGATCTGTTCCATGACCCGTGGGTCCAGTCTCCATTCTGAGGCTAACAGTGGCCCTCTTGAGAGGGTGTCCGCTCCGTGGTTTAGTTCGCCCGGGATATGAGTCGCCCTGAGCGACAGTAATCTTGGGGCACACTATGTGAGCAACTTGTGTGTCAGACCGAGGAGGGCTCGGGACCTTGTCCCCCTTCCCTGTTGATGAAGGACACCATTGTCCTGTTGTCTGATTTCACCAGGACATGCTGTCCTACGATCAGTCCTTTTACAAAAAAAAATTTCAGTGACAGGAACACGGCCCTCAATTCCAGGAAGTTGATGTATAATCTTGCTTCCTGTTGTTTCCAGAGGCCTTGGGCATTCTGATTTCTGCAGATTGCTCCCCATCCCCTTTTTGAGGCGTCCATCGTGATTACCACGCGGGATGACACTCGTCCCAACGGGACACCTTCCGTGAACACGGAAGGGTCCCTCCATGGTTCTAGGGCTGCCAGGCATTCTGAGCTGATCCGAATTTCCCCTGACCGTCTGAGAGGGACAGGGTGTGTCTGCTTGTTTAGCCATATCTGCAGGGCTCACATTTTCAACAGTGCGTGTGGCACACAGGGTATGGCCGTCGCCAAGAGGCCCAAGAGGCGTTTGCATAGCTTTAGGGGTATCTCTCGGCCCAGTTTAAAGCTTGCCAGGCAATGGCGTATCGAGGAAATGCGTTCCTCTGAAAGCCATGCTCTGTATAAAGTGGTGTCGACCTGTACTCCCAAAAATACGGTACAGTAATCTGTGATGGAGTCAGGTCGCTTTTCTGCATGTTTATGATTAAACCGAGAGCCTCCAGATGAGAGATCACCATGTGCAAGTGTCGCTGGGCCTGTTTTTTGCTCTCAGCCAGGATCAGGAGGTCATCCAGGTAGTTCATGATCCTGACCCCTTGACCCCTGAGAGGGACCAGCGCTGCATCCAGACATTTTGTAAATGTATGCGGCACAGTTTTTAATCCAAAAGGCAAAGCCTTGAATTCGTATGCTTTCCCCTCGAATGCAAAGCGGAGGTATTTTCTGTGCCTCCTCCATACGCTCACATGGAAATAAGCATATTTTAAATCCATGGTACATGCATAGTCTCCTGGTCTCACAGACTGGAGCACCTGTCGCAGTGTGAGCATCTTGAATTTGAATGTTTTTATTCTCTTGTTCAGCGTTCTGAGATCGAAAATCGGTCTCAAGGACTGGTCTCTCTTGGGCACCAGGAAGTATTTGCTGTAGTGACCGGAGCGTATTTTATGTTTTGGAACAACTTGTATTACTCCTTTCTGTAGCATCGTTGATATCTCCTCTCTTAGGACATGTGCGCAGGTTGGGTTTATGTTTGACTGCAGCACCCCCGTGAACGGGGGCGGTCCCCTGAGGAACTGCAGCCTGAGCATATGACAGACAGTTGTCATGATCCATGCGTTCGGGAGACACGCCCTTCAGACCCGCGCATGCGCCGTGAGTCTGGAAGGCATGTTTATCTCTTGCTGCTTGTGTTTTGCGGGCGTGGGAGGGGTGGCCTTTGACCCCTCTCGCTCGGTCCGTGAGGTCTGACTGCCTCAGACAGACCTCGTGTGTCCTGCTGCAGTTCATTGTTTGACCTAGCAGCTTGTGTTTCACAAGGGAGGAAGGAGAAATGTCCTCTCCCTTCACTGTGACTGTTTTCACAAAAGGTTGCTATGTTGACATCGTTGTCGTTATTTTTTTTATTTTTTATTTTTCTTTAGTCAAGAACCAGGGCAGACTGTGCTTTGGTACTTTTATTTTTGTGTTCAGATGAACAAATGTTTGTTTTTATTTCACACACAGCAGGGAAATCATGTTTTGTACACACACAAATGTCACCAGCTCCTCGTAATGTTTTACAAATAAAGTGTGGGTTTAAACTACTCGGTTCCTGTACCACTTGGGCGGGCGAACCTGCAAAGCTGTGATGCTGGCCCGTTTCATCAGGCCCGGATCTGTCTCCCGCCTAGGTTTGCCGAGGAGGTTCTCGGCTGAGCCACTTGGCGAAGAGCGTGCTCCCCGTCGTAAGCAGGTCTCTTCTGTGGGGGACGACGCATGGCTGAGCAATGCCGAGGCTGCGTGGAACCAATCCCTCTGGTGTCCCTGGGGGGGGGCAAAAACCTTTCTTGGCAACCCCTCACGGAGGGCTTCAGCCTGCTTTCGTCTCTGCTCCAGCTTGTTCTGGATACGCTCCAGAGCTTCCCCGAAGAGTCCCATCGGCTCGATCGGTGGTGCAGAAAGATGGACCGCTGGCCTTCCGGGAGGTCCGTCAAAGTCATCCACAGGTAGCGCTGGGCGACGACCACCTCGGCCATACATCTTCCCTGTGCGATGGATATTGTCCCCATCATGCGGAACATGAAGTAAGAGGCCCTGCGAGCCTCCTCCAGGGCCTCTGCCGCTGTCTCTTCGTTTGTCGTTACCTGGAGCTCCTGTAGCCTCTCTGCCAGGTATGCCTGCATCATGGTCGAGGCGTTCATCGCGCGTGCGGCGAGGCCCTGAGCTCGGTAACATTTATCGAGCTGTGCAGCCGAAACGCGACAGGTTTTGCTGGGCAGTGTTGACTTTACGCTCGCCATTGCGGGGGCTAGGTGGGACGCCAGCGTGTCCTCTATTTGTGGGGCGCTGGCGGCTTCCAGGAAATGAGAAAGCGGCAGCAGCATGGGAGCTCTGGGTTCAGCCCAGGAGTGTGTAAGCTCCATGAGGAAATCCGGAAAAATGGGCATTCTGTGCCTCGTCGTCGGCTGTTGTTTCGTGTAGAAATAAATCTCCACCAGCCTCGTGACCTGTTGGTGAGGCGGGGGGTCTGACCATGCGATCTACAGCGCGTTCACGTCTTGCGACACAAGTCGAATAGAGCGGGGACCGAGGCGTCCATTTCCGGCAGGACTGGCGCCAGGTTGCGGGAGAAGTCCTCACCTTCCCTCCTGTAACCATACTCGGCGTCTAAGTCAGATGTTTCAGGCGTCGAGTACCCGACAGGGGCCAACGTGTCCAAACCATTTCCCCCTCCAACCTGACCGCTGCATTCCAGGTCCATGTTCTCGAGCTCCGGCTCAGGAGCGAGGGGTCCTGTGGGGCCCGTGGCCCGTCATGCCACGGCGCCACCCATTGCCTTAGCCACGATGTCCATGCGACGCTTTCTCAAGACCACCGGCATCTGGCTGCAGTGTGGGCAGGAGTTGGGGGATCCCAGCGAGGTGAAGGGCAAAAAGAGACCGCTTGGATGGGAGCTAGCGTCTTAAGTACCCAGAGGGCGGGGCCTCTGGGGTGACGCTGACGCCCACTGCCGTAAAGGCGTGAGTGTATTCTTTCAGGTAATCGCGCGGGGGCGCAATTCCCATAGCAATAGTGTTGCACCGAGTGAGCCTGGCTGATAAAGGGAACTTATTTGAACTGTTTCAATCTCTCTTTTGTACTACTAAGATGAACTGCAACGTATTGGAAATTATAAAAGACAGGGCTTACATAAATTATTTCAAACTGGGTTCATCATAATTATGTTAGTTTTACCAAAGTTTGTTCTCTAAAAGCAGGTTTCTATTTATGTAATCCATCCATCCATCCATCCATTTTCGTCCGCTTATCCGGGGTCGGGTCGCGGGGGTAGCAGCCTAAGTAGGGAGGCCCAGACTTCCCTCTCCCCAGCCACTTGGAGCAGCTCCTCTGGGGGAATCCCAAGGCGTTCCCAGGCCAGCCGAGAAACATAGTCCCTCCAGCGTGTCCTGGGTCTTCCTCTGGGTCTCCTCCCGGTGGGACATGCCCGGAACACCTCACCAGGGAGGCGTCCAGGAGGCATCCTAACCAGATGCCCGAGCCACCTCAACTGGCTCCTCTCGATGTGGAGAAGCAGCGGCTCTACTCCGAGTCCTTCCCGGATGACCGAGCTTCTCACCCTATCTCTAAGGGAGATTCCAGACACCCCGCGGAGAAAACTCAAAACTCCGCATTGCCGGCAGTAAGTCAGGCTCGTTTCCAGTGAGAGTTGGACTCCGCCAAGGTTGCCCTTTGTCACCGATTCTGTTCATAACTTTTATGGACAGAATTTCTAGGTGCAGCCAAGGTGTTGAGAGGATCCGTTTTGGTGGCCTTAGAATCGCTTCTCTGTTTTTTGCAGATGATGTGGTCCTATTGGCTTCATCAGATCGTGATCTACAGCTTTCGCTGGAGCGGTTTGCAGCCGAGTGTGATGCGGCCGGGATGAGGATCAGTTCCTCCAAATCCGAGGCCATGGTCTTGAGCCGGAAAAGGGTAGCGTGCCCTCTCCGGGTCGGGGAGGAGGTCCTGCCCCAAGTGGAGGAGTTTAAGTATCTCGGGGTCTTGTTCACGAATGAGGGAAAACTGGAGCGTGAGATCGATAGGCGGATAGGTGCAGCATCCGCAGTGAAGCGGGCGCTGTACCGGTCTGTCGTGGTGAAGAGAGAGCTGAGTCGAAAGGCAAAGCTCTCAATTTACCGATCGATCTACGTTCCCACCCTCATCTATGGTCATGAGCTTTGGGTTGTGACCGAAAGAACGAGATCTCGGATACAAGCGGCTGAAATGAGTATTTATGTAATCTGTCATGTAATTTGGACATTGTATAAATGATAATAAAACATTTAACAGACCAAAATAATACCATCAATGATTTTAAAAAATTCATAAAAAAAATAAGAAATTTTGACTTTTTAGAATGCACTTTTTTTTATTTATTTACCACTTTAATCCTCGTTCAAATCAAGACTTTAAAATGTGCTTGACCAAAACTGATAGATGACTTCATCAATGTTGGATTTGGATTAGTGAAAATTATAGATTGTTTGATGCAACTTTAAAACACCCTGTGTGTGTGTGTGTGTGTGTGCGTGCATGCGTGCGTGTCCTTGTTTATGCTACGTTGTAAGGCCCAGTTTTCTGAGTTTTACCAAATTGTGAGGCCCAACTGGTTCTTATGGGGCCCAAAGCCCGGGCCCCAAAGAAGTCCCGTGTGTGTGTGTGTGTGTGTGTGTGTGTATGTGTAGATGTGTTTGAGTCAGTGTGCAATGCTATGGAACAAGCTGAAGAGTTATTAGTTGGCAGGGATAATTGGACTCTATGTAGGTGGCATGACCCAGCTGTCTGCAGCAGGAAGGCCCAGAGCTGAGCGTGACCTTAACCGCTGACCTTACAAATGCAATACAGTGACCTCTGACCTTCCCCACATTAAAGAGACAGTGTTGTCTTTCTGCAGTCAGCCAGCAAATTGGAGCAAAAGAGACAAAAAAAATCATCTTCTTCTCTTGTCTGATCAGACTGCTACATAATCCTGGTGTGTTGTCAGAAAACTACAGTACTACAAGAAGCTTTTTAGATTGACATTGATTTATGGCAGGCACTTTTCTCAAATACATTTTCTGTCACTCCCTCTTAATGTAAATGTAGCCATCAGAGTCCAATACAGTAATGTACAATAACCTGCGCTGTCAACCTAACTCCACAAACAAACAAAGAAAAAAAAACTCACCAGTTGCCACTTTTAGAATAAACAGTCAGCTGTAGGCTTTTATCACAAACAGAGCCACCTAAAAGTGGAGAGGATATCAGTCAGGAATGGTAATATAATAATATAAGCATTAGATAAAGGCTAGCATTAGCATGCTAGCTCCAAAAACAAACTCACCAGTTGCCACTTTTAGAATAAACAGTCAGCTGAAGGCTTTTTTCACAAACAGCCATCTAAAAGTTTAGAGGCATATCAGTCAGAAATGCAAATAGACATTAGATAAAGGGCTTTCAATGATTTAAAACCTACCTGAGCAAGCCTGCTTGAGTCACTAACTGCACGCTCATTTTCCAGACCAAAAAAAAACCAGGAAGCACATGATCGGTAGGTAGAGCTCACGTTGGACGTGTCCAGGGCACTGAAAACTGCGTCCAACATCTTCTCATTGTTTTGTAATGTCGTGGAATAACTGTGCATGCGCCATTATTAACGAGAGTCTATGGATAAGATTCCTGCGCCCCCAAAACAGGAAATATGTCACCAATCAGAAAATGTTTTTGAAAAAACTATATAACTCATCATTACTCATAAAATATTTATCC